>KK121214.1:38628-74362 GCA_000611955.2 Stegodyphus mimosarum
ATACTGAATTAATTTTATTTAAATATTTAATATATAGAGAGGTCTCCGTAAAAAAAAATCCAATCGGGCCCCGCACCTATTCGATCCGGGCCTGGTTCTAGGGGTAGACTTCTTAAAAGCGGCAAGAGCACACCTTAATTTTTGTAATTCTGTTCTACAAATACAAATGAAGATAGTCGCACAAGAACAAGGACAGCCACATCAGCTCAACATGGAACATTCACACACAGAATAGAAAAGAAAACTGGAGTTCGTAATAAGCCACTTTTACATGCTTTTTGATGATAAGCCTAGGTTTATGAACATTGTAAGCCGCAAGAATCAAACTGGGAACGCGGCTGCAGAGAGCAGTAAGCCATATCGTTATGATACGGTGAAAGAAAACATTATTGAGGATTATATTCACGAAATGCAAAAGATAAGTAGTCCTATGCTAGTCCCCTATAAGTAGTCCTATGCAAGCTCTATGGTTTTGTGCGGAAAAAATTTCTTTCTTAATAATTACAAAGGATGGCGTTTTGCCATCAATTACAGGAAATTTAATTCGATTAAAAAATAGCCTGTCTATCCCTTGCCCATAATTCAGGAAATAATCCGAAAAATTAAATCCACAAAATACATGACAATGTTGGACCTTACGTCCGGATATTTCCAAATTGGCGTGAAGTCTAAAGATACACCCAAAACAGCGTTTATTAGAAGGTCCGGAGTCTGCGCTTTCTTATGAATGTCGTTTGGATTATGTGGGGCACTTTCCATGCGGGGATTATGTGAGACACTTTCCAAAGAGCTATGGACACGATCTTGCAGCCAGTGTTCGGGAAAAGTACCATCATTTATTTAGGTGACATTATAATTACAAGTGAAACCATAGATCAACATGTATTTTCGCTTCTAAAGGAAGCCGGACTAAAAGTAAATGCCGTCAAATGTTAAGTTCGCTACTCCAGAACTTCGGTATCTAGGATACAAAATATCCGGATATTGTTCGGAGAACAGCCTTGACGCCAAAAAGGAAAAAACAGCTTATTGAAGCATCGGTTGAGGCGCAACGCCAGGGTTCCTAGGCTAATGAGCCTTACCCCTACTGTAAACGTATATAATTTCCTAATCATATCGTTAAATAAACTGAGTGAATTGAAAGGTGAGTACCTAACTACATAAGTTTTTTTTTTAAACTATGGGAAACTTTTCCTTTAAAGTATAAAGATATGCACAGAAATTGTCGAGCTGGTGAGATAACATATTTGAAATGACAAGAGAATAAAAAGTACGAATCTTTTGTCATGTTAGAAAAACATAATTTAATAACATAATAACTCTAAGAAAAGTAATAAGAGAAAAATATTACACACAAATGATAACTTAGAACATACATGAATGTGCTACACTATTCATTGTATACATTGCTAAGAGAACCAAAGATATCTTCAAATAATGAAAATAAAACAAATAATTTATCTATAGCATTTTCAGAACTTTGGAACTCAGGTAATTTAGTTTTGATTTTTTGCATTACATTATATAAGGATATACCAGAAAAGAGATTGCTTAATTCCTTCAGAAATTGAAACAAGTCATAAAGTTCAGAGTCCTTATTCTTATGGGTGTTTTTCACACCACCAAGTTTCTTTTTCATAACAATATTGTCAGTCCTAGACACTGAGCTATCAGAAACATTATCAGATTTTTTAACATTTTGATTTTTAACAGCAGCAGCATATGATCTGCCAGGAGTAACATTACTCTGCTGTACTGAGCCAGCATTATATACAACATTTTTATCAGGAACAGAATTAACATCATTTTTATTGAAAGTCGTGGGAAATTTTGGACACCCTCGAAAATTCGCGGTATGTCCACTTTGTTTGCAATTGCAGCAAAGGGGATTATCAATACGTTTTGCTGAACAATTTTCAGTGCGGTGAGGACCGGCACATTTAACGCATCGAGGTTTTAATTTGCATACCTCAGAGGAGTGATGGAAGTGTTGGCAGTTGTGGGAAAAAACAGCTTATTGTGGTATGGCAGGCAATCGTTGTCATTTGATAACGTACTTCCTCTAGGCAGACAGCCGTAATACTTTTCCCTTGCTAAGGGATTATCTGTAGTATTACTTATTATCTGTAGTATTTATTATTAGTATTTATTAATGTAGTATTTATTATTGAAGTATTTATTCTGTAGTATTTACTTCCGTTGGCATGGTGAAATGTCACCCATACCCTTCGAGAAGCCAAGTTGGCGCAACCAAGGCTGTTCTCCGAACAATATACAAATATCCAGTAAAGGCATAGAAACGAAAGACTCAAACATAATTGCGATCAGAAATTACTCTCCGTCAAATACTGCAAAGAAACTTTTTTCCTTCTTAGGGATGTGTTCTTACTATAGGACGTCCATTAAAGACTTTGCTCAGATAGCAGAACAACTATTGCAACTAAAAAGAAAGGAAACGCTCTTTAACTGGGCAGCCGGGCCAACACGGCGTTTCAAAAGTTAAAACAGGCACTTATCGAAGCCTCCGTGTTAAAATTCCAGGAATGTGATGAAAACCTAGAAATTTCGGCAGATGCCTCAGATATTGCGGTGTATGCGGGTTCTCATGCAGAAACGAAGACCGATGGCGTACTTTAGTAAAACACTAAACCAACACAGAGAAATTATACTGCGACCGAAAGAGACACTTGCAGTGTTGTTAGCCATGCAGAAGTTCCGAGTTTACTTTGGCAACTCAGCGATTGCTGTTTATTCAGATCATGCGGCCGTAGGATGTTTATATTCAGGAAAGAACTTATCTCCAAGATTGATCCGTAGGGCTCTTGAACTCCAAGAGTTTAACTTAATTATAAAACATACCCTATGTAGAGAAAACATAGAGGCTGATGCACTACCAAGAATGAAGTTAGATGATGAAGGAAATACATCAAAATACGCGACGCTAACATCGGAAATATACGAGAGACAATTATTGAAGAATTGAAAAGGGATCCGAATTTTAAAATATTTACTTAACGCCAAAGGATCAAAATCACTTTGAACGCCCAGACATTGCGGTAATATGAAATAGAGCTGGATATTACGATGTCATGGACAATCTCTTGTTTTATTCAAAATCTACAAATTAAAATTATGAGATTATTATACGACTCGTTATTCTAGAGACGTTAAGGTTAAACATTTTAAATGAATTACACGATTCGCCCATGTCTGGCCACCTGGGAATCAGGAAAACAGTACAACGAGTTTGTGAGGCGGTGTATTTTCCGCAGTTACAGAAGTTGGTAACTGCGTATGTCACGTTCTGCCATACTTGACAGTTAAATAACGACGTTAACTTCCGCCCGGCCGGTATTTAAAAATTATAAAAGCAACATTTCCTAACGAATTAGTCGGGATAGACTTGTTGGGACCATTTCCGCGCAGCAAAACAAATAAAAATTGTTATTTACTCGTTATAGCAGATTATTTTTTAAATGGGTTGAAATATTCCCCGCCCCGGGAAGAGCCGCAACTGAAATAGTAATAGATTCGTTTTTAAATAAATATGTCTTAAAATACGGAGCTCCGTTAAAATTAATTTCTGACAACGACAAGCGGTTTGTGTCCCAAATATTTGAAGGGCTATGTACAGGACTTGACATACGCCACCTAAAAATGGTACCTTATCGGCCGCAGGCCAACACAGCTGAACAGGTAAACACGAACATAGTGAAAGTAATATGCTGTTACGTGGGAAATTACACAAGAGCTGGAATAATTGGTCAATGACTTAGCTTAGGCATTACGAACAGCGAACATGATACTACGGGGAAAAGTCCAGCTGAGTTATACTTAGGCCGAAAGTTAATTACGCGGCTGGACAAATTATTTTTTGTACAGAAGAGAACCCCGGAATTCCAAATGAAGAATATCCAAAAACTAATAGATGAGGCAGTTGGATGTTCAGATAGGGCAAGGGACAAATGGTAAAAGTACTACGATAAAAATGAGAGAAGCAAATTATAAAGTCGGAGATGAAGTGTTAAAAATAAAGCACTCACTATCATCTGCAGGCGACTAGCGTGTTGCCAAATTTTGTCACAAGTTTCATGGACGGTACATAGTTAAGAGAATTAGGGATGCCGTAATCTACTTGAAAAATAGAGACGGGGAACAAGTGATGGCATGTGGATCAAATTAAACCTTACTATAACAGAAATAAAATAGAAACATTTAAACGTATTTTGCAGGAAAATCAAGATGATAAAGCAAATGGCAAGAGGAGCAGCAACGGTGTGCAAAATAATTCCATCAACCAAAAGGAGCCTAGTGGAACATACGAAGAAAGCCAGAAACCGAACGGAAGTAAAAAAAGCCAAGGGGGCCAACACGCAGCTAGTCCAGGAAGCGACGGAAGCCACCAAAGGGCTACGAGGTACAAGAAAAAGCCGAAAAGAGGCCCCAGTATTAGACCCAAAGAACGAAGAGGATCCCATGTCAAGACAACTAGGGAACAAGCGTCCAGCCGAAAAAGCTGCGGGGCTGCCAAGGAAAATCCAGCATGGCCAAGTGCGTGATCCAGGGAAGGAAGGTCCAACAGGGAGTTCGACGAAGCGGAAGCAAGTGATTGACCCAGCTGATAGCCTCGAGCTCCAGAGAAAAATTCCAAGATTCTAGGAGACGGCAAGGAAAAGGAAGCTCAAGAAGGAACCAGAGGGCCAACATCATCAGAGACCAAGGGTCTGACAGAGAGAGGCCTATCCCACGTGGAAGGAGTTCATCAAGAAACGGATGGATGAACATCAAAGATCGAAAATT
Organism: Stegodyphus mimosarum; assembly: GCA_000611955.2. Lineage (NCBI taxonomy): Eukaryota > Metazoa > Arthropoda > Arachnida > Araneae > Eresidae > Stegodyphus > Stegodyphus mimosarum. The sequence goes on from KK121214.1 coordinate 43,429, forward strand.
TAAGTTCAATTTTATTTTTAGTTAGTAAAGTTCAGTTTTATTTTATATCTAGAGGAATTAGTTGCTAAATTCATTTAAGTTTTACCTCAAGTGTGGTTATTCTCATTCATTTCATGAGCAAAACAGCTAGTGAAATTGTACTTTTCTGTATTTATGTTAATGTAATCATGAAATAAGAATGCGGTTGTAGTCTAAGAGACTGCTATCAGGAAACGCGAGTACGTATGTTAAGAAATTCAAAGCAACTCGTAAATCTCGATGTAAAGTGCAAGCTGAATTCTATTATGAATAGTAAATTCAATGTATTATATTTCATTTTCTTGTGAAAAGTATTCGCAAATATACACTCACGTTTGTGAAAATTGCAACACCATGAAGGACTTACGCGAGTGAGCTGAAATTTCCAGGAAATGCAAAGTAGCGCATGATATGCAAATGATTAGAATTGCAAATCCGTAGCGCATGCGTATGCTGAGCAGCGCCCTCTGAACGGCTGATGGATCCGAATAAATAGACGGCTGTAGCGAGGCGTGTATGGTTATCGGTGGTTATCTGCTAGTGGTAAACGTTAACTCAATCTGTACTTATGCCTCGTCGACGAAAGAGAGCGAGATTTGAACAACTTACAGAGTTTGAACGAGGGAGAATCATCGGCCTTCGTGAAGCTGGATTGTCGTATCGTGCAATAGCCTCTCGTGTGCAGCGTAACAGCAGCACAGTGATGCGCGTTTGGAAGCAGTGGACGGACGAGTGTCGGACAACTCGGAAATCCGGGAGTGGACCCCGAAATGTGACGTCAGCTCGCGATGATAGACACCTGGTCCGCATGGCGCGGACGGACCGTACAGCTTCCTCTAGACAATTGGCAGCACTGTGGTCAATAGCTACAGGTGTTTCATTGTGTGCTTCATCAATTCGTAGACGTCTGCTGCAGTGTGGACTGCGCGCACGGACTCCTTTATACAGGATCCCCCTAACGCACGACCATCGCCGCCTGCGGCTACAATGGGCCAATCAGCATAGAGACTGGCGTGCTGATTGGCAGCATGTCGTGTTTTCTGACGAATCCCGCTTTAATTTGTGGTACCATGATGGCCGCATTCGTGTCAGACGCTATGCCGGTGAACGCCACCTTCCGGAGTGCATTATCGAACGCCACAGTGGACGAACACCCGGAGTTATGGTCTGGGGCGCCATAGCATATCATAGACGATCTCAATTGCTACGAATTGTGGGCAATCTGAACAGCAACCGGTATATCCGTGAAGTTCTACAGCCCGAAGCTGTTCCCTTCCTTCAAAGCTTGCCAGGCGCTGTATTTCAACAGGACAATGCCCGCCCTCATACTGCTCGGATTGTTAAATCCTTCTTTGCAGCGCAGCAGGTACAGCTTCTTCCTTGGCCTGCGTGTTCCCCGGATATGTCGCCAATTGAACATGTGTGGGATGTCATTGGTCGGCGTCTTGCTCGTGATCCTCGTCCTGTTGCGTCTGCAGACGAACTTTGGGTACGCGTACAAACGATATGGAATGCTCTTCCTCAGTCAGACATTCAAACTTTGTTTGACTCCATGCCACGTCGTGTAGCAGCACTTATTGCGGCGCGTGGTGGCCACACAAAATACTGATTCTGATCTCTTGTTCTTGTTTGTTTGCTTTGAACATTTAATCATTTATTTGTACCACTACCACTCAACTGTGTATTAAATTGCATTCAATTATGACGATTCCTTCTTGGTGTTGCAATTTTCACAAACGTGAGTGTATGTTTAGTTTCAAAAGATTTGCCTAGTTATAAGAATTTAATTATATTGCATAAGTGAAATGTGATTGCAAGCTTTCAAACTAAGAAAAATTTTAAGTTAAAAGTAAATTTAGATGTGAGCATGAAAAAGTTAGGCTCTCCAGCCTACACTTAGAGTTTAAAACATGCTCTCGTTAGCACATTACGTGCAGTTTTGTAAATAGGGTGTCTTTGAGGTCTTCAGAGTCGAATTCTATTAATATGAAGATTGTTGGTTAGTTGGTAGTGTCTGTAAACATATTTACAAAAGACACTGTTTTCGCTATTACACTCCAACTCTTCTGGAAAGCATTGGGAAAGAGATTTAATTGTGGAATAACTGTGTGGCATGAAAGTACAAAGCAAATTTAATAAAAAGTTGTGAAAATTTTATATCGTGTTTTTAGAATATTTTTCTAAAGTTCTTTTACTTCTAGATTTTCTGGAAGGATGTGAGCTGCTGAAAATTTATACATAACAAGAAGAATCAATATCTTGTAAAACAAATTTTGAATTTTACAGTTAATTACTCAAAAACCTTATCTTAATGTAAGAAGTGGGCTCTGGTAAGGTTAGGTACTTTAGATAGTTATAAGTTAAGCTCTTAACGAGGACCTCTTTTTAGTATACTTAATTTCTAGCAGGAAAGATGTGAGATTTATCTATTTATTATCGAAATAGTATAGAAACAATTCTACATAATCTTTGATGCGACCACTAAAGTCTCTTGTGGTTCAGAATACACATCATCAGATGGCGCATCCGGTGCAAGCGCGCAGTTGCTCCCCTTTTACAGTAAGCAGTTAAATATATACATGCATATCTGATAATTCCGTATTTGTGAAACTTTCCGTCCTACTACGTCGGCGAGCGGCTTCTAGGCGGGATAGTGGCTAATGACGCTAAATGTCGTACCTAAGAGCCCAGGTTCGAATTCCAAAGAAGATATGGATGTTTGTAAGCGTATAATATCTGTGCTGCAAAGGGGCACTCAAAATGCACAGCGAGCCGAAATCCTTTCTAGAGGATGGTAGAAGGGGAAGAGGGGTGGAGACCCTTGGACCGAACCCCGGGGTATTCTGCTTCGAAATTCCATCCGGTGCGAAAACTTAGCAATTAGTAAAGCCCGCCGATACCTAATATACCTTAATTGGATGCACAAGTAACAGTCTTGCTCCAACTTGTATCTGTACCTCTGCTGGTGGCTGTCGAATAAAGATTTTCTTGAGCGGAAATTTCACCGGCTCTCCAACAACTCGTTCTTAAGCATTCCGATTGAGCTTTAGATCCGATTACGTTACTATCTGATCTCAATTCATCTTTGTAAAACCTACCCCTCCCAAAATTTGTACACACGGTAGCAAATCACTGTATAACTTAAATGATGACTAAGTTTCTGTACGTGGTTGTATAGGATCAAGTACAGTCTAACTACTAATTTAAATCTAATTATATTACCTGTTATATTTTGAATTATAGAGGAACGTAACAAAAAACAAGTTTCTCATTATATATACATTTATATCAGAATAGCCATCCCGAACCTACCAAGACATATAACAAGGCGTTAAAACATCAAAAGTTGCTTTTTTAACAACTACTCAAATGCTCAAGTGATGATCAGATAGCCAATGAGATTGACGAATAAAACACATAATAAACAGGTTCACTGTACCACTATCAGATGTTTTCAGATTTTCATTAGAATTCATCATTAACATAATGATGCTTTCTTCCATCCGCTGTTGACAGTAATCTGAAGAAAATGACAGAGGCAAATATACAGAATATCCTTGGTGGGAGATTTACGTTATAACAGAGGCAAATATACGGAGTATCCTTGACAGAGTAGTTTTACGCTGGGAGTGCATTTTACAAATATCAGCAAAATAATGTTTTATGAGCATATAATCAGTAAACGTGTTATAGGACATAAGTTTATGTGTTATGGCAAGTTGAAGATCAATAGCAAGAGAATGGCAACCTCATCCTCTTGTCACTGAGTCTCTAGTGACGAAATGAAGCATCTCTTTAAATCCTTTTTCATGAACTCTAGAAACACTATCTAAGGAAGTTGTCCTCAATATGGAAGTATACTCAGGATGTTGTCGGCAGTACTCCAAGCATCTTGGATCATATTCGCCACTATCTGCATCAACGATGTGTCCCTTCTGTTTAAGGCCCGTCCATACGAGTACGCTAGAGACGTAAATGACACAACGAAACGCACGTCGCCGGCGAAAAGTCGTCGAAACGAGAACGCGAGCGAAGTCTGCCTTTAGCCAATAGAATTATTGAAAATAAAAAAATCATGTGATACTCATAGAAGGCTGCAAGTTTAAAGTGTTTCGTATTTTGGTCAGAAGAATATCACACTCGATTCATTTTATAGTGAAATGTTGTTTATTAAGCAATTTAACAACTCGGATAGTAAGATTAAATAAGATTAAACACTTATTATACGCACAAATCAGTCTTATGCTAATTAAGATTTATAAAATTGTTTTGGTTGTTAAGATTTATAAATTTGTAAAAAAGTTATGTAAAGAGAATTAAATGACTTGAAACACCATCCACCATATAATAAAATCAACTTCATATTTTTTTAATCTTTCCTCCCTCCCTTGGCTTCTTTTTTATGTGTGGTATGGGAGTACGTGTAAGGGAATCTGTGTAAGAAGTAGAGTGTTCTATAATTTGATTATTCTGCATGTATTATTACACAAATAGATTAGAAGAAAAATGTTCATCAAATAAAATTTCTAAAGATATGCTGTTTTTAAATATTTTAGCAGAATGACACGTTAGCCCAAATGCTCTCTAAACGTCTATGTGCCTATAAATGAGAAGGTTGAAACTCCCGTTTGGGAGTAATATAAAACCTGAAAGCTTTCAGATTTTTTCTTTTTATTATTTCTTATTTTTACTTATTTTTGAATTTAGAATAAAATTTAAATTTTGGGCAGTTTATGTAAAATTATGTGGAGAATAAAATATGCAATGAGGAAAAAATAAAGAAATAATTTTTACAAAATATTCATCTGTATCATTACATAATCGGTTAATGCTTTCTATTTACAGTGCGCATTTTTAAACTATATTGAAAGCAATAATAATAATAGAAAATAAGAAATGAAAACAATAATAATAATAGAAAATAAATGAAAACAATAATAATAAATAGATAAAATAAGAATAAAATTATTCATGATTAAATATAAGAAACAAGTTTCAAAATGAGAAAAGATAGTTCTAATTTGCAAATGATTAGGAGTAAGATTCGAACTCTCAAGCTGTCCCTTAGCAGTCCAGCGCGCTAACCACTCAGCTATAGGTAACAGCAGTTTCCCAATAAATGTGTATCATATAACTTAAGTTGTAACTGTCCTGTCAAATTTCTTAACTGTATTTTATTGAATACTCTTTCACAGTCAACTGCTTTATTTTAAAAGTTGTGATATTGTTAAGTTAGTATTTGGTGTATTTAATATTGGGATACTTACAGAGCTTCTTGTTATACATGAAATAACGAACATTTGTAATAATTAAGGAGAATTTTGTAAGGCAGAAAATTTGATTTCGCAGAAACTGTAATTTATTTAGGTTCCTGTTACTTACAGTGTTACATGCAGGTGAAGCATATGGATATACTGGTCGGATGATTGTTTATAAATATTGAGTTTTCTCCCTTAATGAGAATTTGAAATTTATACCAATCTATATGGTTTGAGAGAATTCAGGACGCTGTAAATAATGCTGATGATTTTATTCCTGTGGACAGTTACGATCTCTTTGAAAAAAACTCTGGTCCCGACGCCATATTGAAAAGTGTAAACAAGTTTTTTCCGACTATGGCACGTGATAAGAACTCAGTCAGTTATTGGCTGTTCGTTCACGTCCCGGGCGAAAAAGCTGAACATGAGCGAACTCAGTTTTTTGTCCTCTGCGGGATGCGAATTTACGCCGGCGGAAAAAAAATTACGGCAACTACGTTGCAAGCGTACTCGTGTGGACGGGCCTTTACTCGGTGGTTCTCTTTTCGAACCCAGTAAGCGTATTGTAACGTCTGTGTACGTATGTGAGCTTCCCTCATTGTGTGTGTAATCAATTCAGTAACAAAGGTTTTAAACGTTGCAGCCCAAATTTGGGAACTTACGCCACTATCATTCATTTTATCCTATACCGTTATCGTCGTCGACAGTAGCTGACAGTCTGTGACTATCACAACGGAGGAACATGAAGCAAGGAAGACTATTAAAGATAGATCTTAATCTGAATTCTCATCTTCTACGCTTTACTTAAAACTATGCCAAATATACAGCATATGCCCGACGATGCAACTGTCCGCTAGGGCATTGCTATCCTTGAATGATGCCTCACACTTCACCACACGATCTAATATCAGTTGGATAAGATGATAAGACACACATAATCAACACATGAGTATATTAGGTATGACAATAAAGTTTGTTGAATGACATTATAAGATGCACATGCACTGTGGTAGGTTAACACTGGAATGCGGAAAAGATATTCCATAATGTGTTTGAACATGCCCGAGCTTGCCATAGAACTAAGCATTACGGATTTCTGTTAGTAAAATTCTAATATGCAGTGGCTGTAAAACAGGAGGAACAGACAAATTTAAAGTTTGTAAAGTTGCTTTTTGTTAATTAACAATTACTTTATGTTTGGGATCTTTAATGTCACATCCCCCTTCTGTTTTCCTGCCAGAATGCAAATTAGTTTGCGTGTATTTAAGGTGAGGTTTTTAAATTGGAAGACAAAGCATGTTCTGCCTCCGGAGGTCACGTTGATAAGTTGCTAGCAAAGCTAAGATTTGTAGTCTTTGGCCTGGCATTATAATTTCCATTAGTTGAATATCTACGCCAGTTACGTTTTGAGCCAATTGGTCGTTAATTGATCTGTGTAGCCTTTGGCCTGGCATTATAATTTCCATTAGTTGAATATCTACGCCAGTTACGTTTTGAGCCAATTGGTCGTTAATTGATCTGTGTAGCCTTTAGCTACTAGCTTATTTAAATTTAATTTTACTTTTGAATTTACTTTTACTTAAAATTTTAATTTGAACTTACTGTCATTGAAATTATCTCGCCATAAGTGCTGGCTGAGTTGTAAACACCCAGTGTACCTTCTGTTTTTATTTAGTTTTAAATAAAGAGTCTTTTACACCCTTCTCAAGTTTCAGTGGTTTTTATAGATCTAGCGATAATTAGCTGCAAGTCTATCTAACAGCCTGAAAGTTTGGTTCACACTTTATGATACTAAAGGAAGTTACTAAACGTTATAGAGGTGCAGAACAAAAGTAAGAACCATGTCTAAAAAAATTCAACGTTTTAGTCTGGCCTCGTCAGCATCGACGGCTTCACCGGCACCAGTTAAGTCCCGTGGAGAAATTTGGATATATTGTGGATACGATACGAGCGCCCATGAAACCTGCAGTGACGCTTGACGGCAAAGGTTCCGTAATCACATTTTTGGAGCAACTGGCCTCGCATTTCCAGCTTTATTCAGTTAGAGAAATACTAAATGTCGCCATAGCCACCGCCGCACTTCGAAGACAAGCACAGATCTGATACAAATGCATCGGTAAATTTTAGTAAGAGAACCAGGCAGCGAAAATTATAAACTCGAAGTATTTAAAACCGCCCTGGTAAAAGATTTTCCTGTGGTGAAAAATAGGGCGCAATTGGAAGCAAAATTGTTCAGCACATACTATCTTAAGGTCAAAGAACTGACGGAGTTTACATTGAAAAATATACAATTGGTAAACTTATTGTATGAGGAAAAGGCTGATGTGGAAGTCATTCAAATTATGCTGCCTAGGTTAGAGCCGGAAATCCCGGAAATCTGGGATTTTTTAACTGAGAAAGCAGAGTACGCTCAAGAGTTTGTTTGAGCTCGGGGTAAAGTTTGAAAGTAGGAGGTTTCAGAAAGTACACGTATATCAGGATATGGCCAGAGGTCGAACGGATAGTTTTATAGGTCTGTAGCGAAAGGAAAGCCAAGGTTTGATTGTAATAAACGTTTTGAATGAAGAAAGAAATTTTCATTCGGAAATGGCTATCGCCAAGAAAAATCACAAAACAAAAAACAGGGGAGAAGAACGTAATAAGAATTTAAACTAATAAGAGGTACTGAAGTAAGAGGTTACAGTTACCTCGGAGGCTGGAAAATCCCTCTAGAATTCAATTGAATGCAGTAGTTATAAAAAAAATGCCTCTGCCTTTTAATCCAAATATTGTTAAATAATGTGCCAACAGCCGCACTATTGGACACAGGGATACAACGCAATATCTTGGCGACCAATTTTTTTTTTGTAAATATTTTAAGAATGTAGAGTATTTGGGGTTAAAGAAACGAACGTTATTGCCGCCCAAGGCAAACAGTGTGCAGGTGTAGGAAAAGTCACATTACATATCCGAATGAAAAATGGACTACAGAAAAGTTTTCTTCGTTGTAATAAATCTATAACCTCTAGTTATTCTGGGAATAGATTTTTTTAAAGCCGTTGAGCTAACATTAATTTTCAGGAAACCATGGTACAACTTGAGGTGAAGCAGCTGGCATAAGAACAAGTGCAGTTACTGCCCTGGAACTGACGCTGTTGGAGCCTAAAATATTGCTACGGATTTCACACTTATTTGGCTATTTATTTAGAATTGTAATTAAAATTGCTTTATATTTCCCGTGCAACGCAGACGATTTTGAAGAGAAAGCTACGTCAAAAAATAAAATAAGAGCGAGTGCATTTAATGTTTAATAAATAAATATCTCGTGATTACTGTTGCCATCCAGAAAAAATCTAGAAAAAATAGAGATTGTTCTAGTGATAATTAAAAAGCTTATAAAAGCCGAATGGAAACACCTCATCTCAGTTGTTGTAGTTGTAGCTGTAAAAAGCGAACTGCTGTTTGTTTACTTAATGCTGTTATTGATTGTAGCGATTTCGCTGTGAGATGGAATTATTTTATCTGTTTTGAACTGAGTTTTTGCTAAACGTTTGAGATATTATGATATTGTGCGAATATCTCTGAAGAAATATTTCAGCATTTTGATTTATTTCTTGTGGAAAGAATAAATTTTTTAAACTTTTTACGACTTGTGCATTCAATCCATAACGAACCCGTACGCACGCAACAACTTTTTGGTGTCAGAAGTGGGATTTTTGAATGCCATTAACTAGAGCAATGGAAGAACAATTAAGGCAATTTATGGCTTTGCTGCATTTAAAAACGAGATGGAAGATTCTATTAAAGAAGAGATGAAATCCGTTAAAGAAAAGATGGAAGCTTGTCAAGAAGTGACGAAAGCTGGTCAAGAATCTGTTAAAGATGAAATGAATGCTATTCAAGAAAAGATGGAGAAGGAAGAAATGAAGGCTGTTCAAGAAAAGATGGAGGAATCTGTTAAGGAAGAAATGAAGGCTCTTGAAGAAAAGATTGAAGCAGGTCAAGAGGAAATAAAAAGAGAAATTGCCAGCGTAATAGAAAATAAATTCGAGGCTATGAAAGGCAGAATTGACGCTGTCGAAAATGAAGTTGAACACATTGAAGAAAGAATTTCTTCTGTAAAAGAACAAATAGAAAGAAGAGTTTCTGCTGTGGAGCAACGAATCGAAGGAAGAGTCTTAGCCGTCCAACACCAAATCGAACAACAAATTGATGACAAGGTTTCTGCGGTTGCGAAAGAAGTCGATACTTTAAAGAAATTCGTTAGCGACGGCAGGGAGCAATACCGATGGATTTAAATTTTTACCCATGCCTGCTCGTCCCTCTTTGAAGCTATCGACATATGATCGAAAGACCTCCTGGCAAATATATCAGACTCAATTTTTTATAGTTGCGGAAGCAAATGGATGGAATTCCCAAGCTAAGGCCTGTAATCTTGCCGCTTCTCTGAGAGCAGACGCAGCGGATATCCTTCAGACTGTTCCCGAAAACAAAAGGCTAGATTTCGAAGCTCTGTCCGGCGCTTTGGAGCTGCGTTTTGGAGAGAAGAGTTTAAAAGATTACAGCAGGCTTCAGTTAAGATCCCGTCAACAGAAGCCTACGGAAAAATTCCAGGAGCTCGCAACGGATGTTAAAAGTCTGTCCCAATTCGCCTTTTTGGAGTGCCCGATAGAAACAAGGGAAATCCTGTCCCTGCAATACTCCATCGACGGCATCCGGGATCCTGAGATACAGAAAGCATTGCGAATGGCTGATGTCAAGGACTTGAAAAGCGCTCTAGTGTACGCCATGAAATTCGAACCGGGATCCTAGATACAGAAAGCATTGCGAATGGCTGATGTCAAGGACTTGAAAAGCGCTCTAGTGTACGCCATGAAATTCGAGGCAGCACAGCAAGCCACTCGTAGAGACCGCCACCCAATCCGAGCTGCTCACATACAAGAAACAGTGGATCAAATGACTGCTCGCCTAGACGATTTAACCAGAAAAGTAAATGCCTTGACAAGGAATATTGGTGACGAGAAACCAATCGTAAAGTGCTGGAACTGCGGTGCTGAAGGGCACATTCGAAGAAACTGCAGAACAGCCCAGGGCACTGATGTTAAGACCGCGCCTATCAAGAAGGAGATTAGCCTAATTCGTGCCTAAACTAATTCGTGCCCATCTCGCGGGGCGGATGTTGCCAAATAATGAAAAACCCCACTTTAAAGGGCTTCAGATTTCTGCAGTGAGTGGTGGCAGTAACGGACTTTTCATCATGGGACACATCGGCGGAGTTCCTTGTAATATGACGATCGACACGGGAGCTAATGTTACCATCATTCGAAAAGATTTGGCTCAACAACTCGAAGGTCAGCTTATCTGGATGCCGCCCTGCGTTACCCTCCAGACTGTGTCCGGCGAGAAGATCGATATAGAGGGGAAATTAAACGTTAACATCACGTTTAGAAGTGCCGCTTACCATCACACGGCACATGCAGCAGAAATTACAGACCCTTGCATACTCGGATTGGACTTTCTACGGAAATACAATTTTTCTTCGTACTTTAAAAATAACGAACTGCATTCTGCCTCTGAGGACATAACCTTATTCGGGATTAATGGGGAAGGAGTGAAATCTATCCACAAAATCATAGCTCAAGACGATATCACAATACCGGCAAGAACAGAAATTTTACTTCCTGGATCCATAGCCGAAAACAGAAATTTCCGCTACGGCATTATGGAATATCCTAAGAATTGTAATAGCCCTAAAGGAGTACTAATAGCCTCAGCACTCGTAAACCTATTGGGACCGTTATCCCGGTGAGAGTTGCCAATGTAACTGACAAGGCGAGAGTTATTAAGAAAGGGGAAATGGTTGCAGAATGTACTGCAGTAACCGGCGTTGAAAGAAAAAGTAACATCTCAAAAACCGTGTCTTCAGACAACATGACATCAGAGTTATTGCAAAATGCGCAATTAAACGATGAAGAAAAGAATGCTGCCGAGCGTGTCATTAAATATCTTCAAGATGTTTTCTCCCGCTCGTCTGCTGACGTGGGTCGAACCAGTTTGACTCAACATAGAATCGATACTGGTGATCATCCTCCAATCAAGCAACATCCAAGACGTCTGCCGATTGCGAAACAGGAAGAGGTGCGAACACTTTTTAAGGACATGCGAGAAAGCAATGTCATCGAGCCTTCAGCAAGTCCCTGGGCATCTCGCATCGTCCTGGTGAAGAAGAAAGAAGGGTCAACCAGATTTTGCGTTGACCATCGCCGGTTGAAGGAGGTTACGAAGAAAAACAGTTACCCTCTTCCTAGAATTGACGACATTGTGGATAATATTTCTGGAATTAAGTCGTTCTCCACACTTGATTTAAAGAGTGGATATTTGCAGGTAGAAATACATCCTGATGACCGAGAAAAGAAGGCATTTACTACAGGACAAGGACTTTAGCAGTTCAAGGTGATGCCATTTGGATTATGTAATGCGCCAGCTACATTCGAACGCCTAATGGAGACAGTTTTAAAAGGTCTTTCATACGAAGCCGTACTGATATACCTGGATGACATCATCATCGTCGGAAAGAGTTTCGAAGAACATTTAGAAACTCTTAGAAAGGTGCTTCAGAAACTGAAAGAAGGTAATTTGAAGTTGAGTCCCGCTAAATGCAAATTATTCAGACAGGAAGTGATTTACCACGGACATGTCATCTCTGCTAAAGGCGTGCGCACGGATTCTGAAAACGTGTCAGCAGTTAAAGAGTGGAGACGTCCCGAAAATGTCCACCAGCTGAGAAGCTTTCTAGGGCTTTGCACCTACTACAGGAGATTCATGAAGGATTTTTCATCCATTGCAAGACTGGTAGAGAGAGACATTCACAAGCTGACAGAGTGCAAGCAAACGTTCGTGTGGGTAAAAGAACGTGAGGATGCATTTAAGAACCTGAAGGAAGCTTTAACATCTGCTCCAACCCTGACGTATCCTCAGCTCGACAGACCATTTATTCTCGACACGGACGCAAGTAATGAAAGTGTCGGCGCTGTTTTGTCCCAAGAAATAGTGGGCCAAGAACGTGTAATGGCTTACTGGAGCAAGTGCCTCTCTAAACCAGAGAGGAATTATTGTGTCACCAGGAAAGAGTTGCTCGCCATAGTCAAAGCCGTAGAACATTTCCATCATTATCTATACGGCAGAAAATTACTGCTCCGCACGGATCATGCATCATTAGCCTGGCTTTTAAATTTCAAGAATCCTGAGGGTCAGATAGCCAGATGGATACAGAGACTCCAGAAATGTGACATCACTATCCGTCATCGCAAGGGACCATCGCACGGAAACGCTGACGCCTTATCTAGAAGACCTTGCCCAGAAAACTGCCGATATTGTTTTAGGGTCGAAGCTAAATACCAACTGGTTAATTCAGCCGCACGACAAATTACAGCATCAACATCGGCTAATGCAGATCCATGGAGTGACAAGGAAATCAAGAAACACCAGCTGGAAGACTGTAACATTAAACCCATAATTGAGTTAATGGAGACTTCAAACAGAAAACCTACCTGGCAGGACATTTCGAGTCCCACGACAAAACAATATTGGGCTCTCTGAGACTCACTCCATATTCGAAACAGCTTCTTGTACCGGAAATTCGAATCGGATGATGGAAAGACATTCCGATGGCAGCTGCTACTCCCAAGATCCCGGACGTCCTAAAAGAACTACATAGCAGCCCTGCAGAAGGTCACTTCGGAATAATGAAGACCTTCCAGAGAATTCGGGAGCGTTTCTACTGGAATAATGCAAAGGATGACGTGCAAAAGTGGTGCCGATGCTGCGATGCCTGTGCAAGTCGGAAAGGACCGAAGAAATGCAGCTGGAAGAAGCTGCAACGTTGCAATATAGGAGCACCTTTTGAACGTATCGCCTTTGACATTTTACCTCTGCCACGAACTGCTACTGGCAACAAATACATCCTCGTTGTCATCGATTACTTCAAGTAGCCTGAAGCGTATCCTGTTCCTGATCAAGAGGCTGTCACAGTAGCAGAGATGATGATACACCACTGGATTTCCAGGTTCGGAGTTCCTCTTGAGTTACATTCGGATCAGGGAAGGAATTTTACCTCGGCTGTAATCAAAGAACTCTGCACGCTACTCGGCATTGACAAAACCTAAACTACGCCTGTACATCCCCAGTCGGACGGCATGGTAGAGAGGTTTAATCGAACCATCCTCAATAAACTCTCATTAGTGGTTTCCAGGAACCAACAGGACTGAGACAAAAAGTTACCACTATTTTTACTGACTTACCGCAGTGCTGTCCACGAGACTACCGGCTATTCCCCATCTCAGATGCTCTTCGGTCGTGATCTTCGTCTGCCACGTGATCTTTTGTTTGGTCCCCCTTCGAATGCGCCTTCAAAGCCTGAGGAATACATTCAAGATCTCCAGGCCCGGTTTGAAGTGATGCACAACTTTGCTCGAGCGCGAGTCAACTTGACGACGGAGAAGATGAAGACTCGATATGACGCAGAGCTACTGGACATCGTTTTAACGAAGGAGACAAGGTGTGGTTATGGAATCCGACTCACAGAAAAGGACTTTCTCCGAAACTACAGTCACCTTGGGATCGTCCTTACACAGTCCTAAACAGGCTGAACGACGTCGTGGTTCGAATCCGTAAATCATCGAACTCTAACCCTAAAGTCGTTCATTACTATGGCCATAGTACGTAGTGTATATAATTGTAAATAGTATAAGACCATAGTCCTATTTGTATTTAGTATTTGATTTGTATTTGTTAAGTACTAGTATTTGATAAGTATTTGTATTTGATAGCATTTATATTTAGTATTTGATAGTATTTAATTTGTATTTAGCGTTGGATAGAATTTAATTTGCTGAAAGTTACTTATTGCAATTATTGTTTATTTTGTTATTGTAAAGTAATGCTTACTATACCACTAATGCCTTAGTTGTAAGTTTGGCTTCCTGTCCAAGGACTGTACTGCCCAGGAGGTGCAGTCCTTGAGAAGGGGGCAATGTTACGGATTTCACATTTATTTAGAATTGTAATTAAAATTGCTTTATATTTCCCGTGCAACGCAGACGATTTTTGAAGAGAAAGCTACGTCAAAAAATTAAAAAAGAGCGCGTGCATTTAATGTTTAATAAATAAATATCTCGTGATTACTGTTGCCATCCAGAAAAAATCTAGAAAAAATCGAGATTGTTCTAGTGATAATTAAAAAGCTTATAAAAGCCGAATGGAAACACCTCATCTCAGTTGTTGTTGTAGTTGTAGCTGTAAAAAGCGAACTGCTGTTTGTTTACTTAATGCTGTTATTGATTGTACCGATTTCGCTGTGAGATAGAATTATTTTATCTGTTTTTAACTGAGTTTTTGCTAAACGTTTGAGATATTGTGATATTGTGCGAATATCTCTGAAGAAATATTTCAGCATTTTGATTTATTTCTTGTGGAAAAAATAAATTTTTGTTAACTTTTTACGACTTGTGCATTCAATCCATAACGGACCCGTACGCACACAACAATATGAATAAGTGGGAACAGCTGGTTTCCTCATTTGTTTCATTAGGAACCAGACTTAACCCAAATTTTAAACCCCATCATAGGCACAAGAAATGCCCCTTCCCGTACAGCTAAATCCTAACATTACGATAAAGAGCGGATATTTGATAAACACAACGCTGAGATGCTAAAAAACAAGGTCAAAAGCTCCTTACGCTAGCCCGATAGTACTATGGCGTAAAAAGAATAATCTCCCACCAACGGACCATAAGGCGGCGTTTTGAAGTGGATTACCAAAAATTAAATATCCCGTTTATCCACTGCGTATAATCGAAGTATTAGTTAAGAAGATTAAATCAACGAATTACATAACGACGTTAGATCTTACGTCGGGATATTTTCAAATATATGTACAACCAGAAGATGTGCCAAAAACCGCATTTATTACAAAGTCAGGCATTTGTGCCTTTTTGAGAACGCCATTTGGCTTATGCGGAGCTCTTACCACGTTTCAGAGGGCGATGAATACGATACTAAGACCCGTCTTTGGGAAGCGTACTTTTGTAACTTCATGAATCACTGGGTAAAATTTTCCCACTGCTCTGGAAACAGTTGCTGTTCCTTTCTTTCTAGTGCGAAATCCATTTCTTTTTGTCTACCGAAATCCATACACAGCCGTTCTCTTACTCCATTACATATTGCATGCCGCGATGTATTTTCTTTCTACATTTCTGCACTTTACTAAATTCCGGTTAATAATGGTTCTTGAAATGAAAGCTAAGTTTTTCAAAATAAACAAAACCATTTTTGGCGATATCAACAATTTTATTTAAACTTTTAAAAGGACAAAAATATTAGCTACTCCGTCATAAAATACTGAATGCCTTATATGCAAATATCTTTAGAATATCTTTTTTTGTTGCCATTTCGGAAAAGCAGATCCCTTTTCTTTTCTCCGCCAGAAGGCGTCCGCGGTTGCTACGTCATTTTTAAGCAAACGTGACATCTCCAAAGAAGTGGAATATCACTGACACCCTAGATATTCCAGCCAAGAAACTAGACAGAAAATTTCGCTGTACTAACGAAAAGGTTAAGTTAGGTTATATAAATATAGCAAAGCCACAAGAACTATGTACCTAAGAGAAGGGATGCCTTCGTGGAGAACGTTCCAAGGGAATCTGGCTTGTGTTTACATCACACAAATTGAAAAACCACGGAAACTAACTATGCAGCCTGCCCATTCGCCTCAGAAAGGACTCAAACCTACAACTGTTTTGCAATCTGCAAGTAAAATCCCATTTCTTCATTTCCCTATCAAATATAAAAGAAACTATTCTTTATCTGACCCAAATTAAAACTTTTACAAAAACAAACAAACCATAAAATTTACACATACATTAGAGGATAAGAAAAATATTCTTGAATTACTTAAAGAGGAAAATATCCAGTTCCTTACCTCGCATATCTTAACCGTGATATTTTCAAGGAAGTCATTAAAGGATTGCCAATTATCAGATCCTGAGCAGATTAAAAATGATTTAATCTTTCCTGTCACAAAAGTTGCCCACATCAAGTTCTGGCAGTACCTGCCTTTCTTTCAATTTCAAATTGAAAATACAGCCGAATCTGTACTGCTTCATTTCGCCATCAGAATAGATAGATATCATTCCAACGGCAAAGTGGTTCAGTGCCACAAATGCTAAAACTTCTACTATCTTCATACTTGCTGCTGTTTTGAGCCGATGCTCAATAATTGTTCAATAATAATTTTTATCTTTTAATTTTTAATAATACACTCATTGCCATAAAAATTTGCCCACCAAGAAAGAGTTGTCAGAATGAAACGAAATTTTCCATATGTAAGTACTACTTTGATATACGAAAGTGATTAGAAAATCAAAGAAAAAAGGTTCATTTTATTGCAGAAAAAAGTACATAAGAAGGGAAGTTTTAGTACTCTGTTGAACCACCTCTAGCGCGAATGCACGATGCGATACGAGCGGGCATACAAGTTCCGGATGGTGTCCTGAGACATCTCGTTCCACGGTTGCTGTAAACGCGCCTCTAGTTCAGCCAATCTCGTAGGCTGCCCAAATTTCCGTTCCAAATGACCCCAATTATGCTCGATTGGTGACAAATCTGGGGATCGAGCAGAACAAGTAAGGTTGTTAATATGGCAGATGTAGTCTTGTGAGATCCGTGCTGTGTGTGGCCGAGCATTGTCTTGTTGAAAATAGGCTCCTGGGAGCCCTGCCATGAGTGGCAACACATGTGGCTGAAGGATGTCATGGATGTACCGGTAGCCTATCATTGTGCCACGGATGAATATTAGGGGTGATCCTGTATCGTAAGCAGTGGCACCCCATACAATCACACCAACTGTGGGAACGGTGAGTCGCTGTAAAGCGAAGGCAGGATTGAGGCGTTCACCACGGGGCCTCCACACACGAACACGATTGTGATCACTGGTCAAATTGAATCTAGATTCGTCGCTGAAGACGATCTGGTTAGATTCCGTTAAAGTCCAATCCTGTCGTGCGCGATACCAGTCCAAACGGAGGCATCGGTGGGTGGGTGTCATTGGCAGCGCACGGAATGGGCGCCGCGATACCAGGTGTCCTTCAACCAGGCGCCTTGCGATGGTTCGGGAAGACACAGGGGCCCGTAATGAAACTGCTGCCTGTGTCTGGATAGCGGCCAATGAGGCAGTTGGCTCTATGCTTGCATGTCGAATGATGTGACGGTCTTCTCAACGACTGGTCTGTCGAGGGCGTCCTGAGCCTGATCGCCGTGTAAATGACGTTTCTTCTGTCAACTGGTTCCAACACCTTCTCACAGTAAAATCAGAACGGCGTACCTGAGGAGCTATTCGCCGAGCTGACCACCCAGCTTTCATCATCCCGATGATTCTTCCCCTCTCGAGCTCTGACAGCTGCTGATTTTGGCTTCGATGGCGGCGTAACGGTATGTCTACCTCAGCGTTTCCTTAGCAAAAAGTTTAAGTGCACTCAAACAAGCTCTGCTTACCTGTTTTATACTCTACGAAGAACGAAGTTCAACGCCTTCTAGTGGCATTACGCAATGCTCAATCATTTCTAATCATTTGCATATCTACCTGACATGTACCTTCATGCCAAGTTTCGCTACGATCCCACAATTATTTCTTGGTGCGCAAAATTTTTATGGCAATCAGTGTATATTTAATTAATTTGATTTATAATTTATGGGCCACAATTAAATTATGTAATGATAAACAGGAAAATACATCTTAATAATTTTATGAAAATTAACACATTTATAGCAATTAGATGATGATGATTTTAATCCCACATATTACATAGAATAATCATTTTATTTAACATTAAATTTAGTCACCTTATTTTTAATAAAAAAATTGTTTCAAATCACACATCACACCAACATTTTTTTTAAAAAAGTATATATTTATTGTTAGCATATATTTGTTCAGATGCACTGTAATTCCATGAAATATAAGTTTCATTACACCTTACAGAATTTTATAAAACACAAATAAATTTTGTACTAAAAAATTCAGGTAAAATATACATTAAAACAGAAACATTTTCATATATTCAATTTTCATACCCTTTAAATAAAATTAAAAAATCATAATAAAATATTTCATCAAGATTGAACATTCCCATATGTTCCTGGGGGTGGACGATAAAGCTTGGGAAGCGTCATAAGTTGCAAACTTGTGAAAGCATATTTTCGTATGCCTGTGTTCTTCATAGTGTTTTCACGACGTGTCCCTTCACTGTTTAAAAAAATGTTTTGTATTACATATGAGTAAATTGAAAGAAGACTATCAGAAAAAGAATTATTTGGAGATGTTCTGATTATGTAAAATGCTTTTGAAGATGTCCTATAGCACATGTAAAATGCTATAGGGCAGTTTATACTGCAAAATTTCAGAAATTATGTATATTAAACTAATTAAACCATATTCTACCTTCTCATACATTCTAATACACGAGTTAATTCCTTGTCATCCAAATTAAAATCCTTCAAGAGAACCATAGCTTGTTCAAGAGTTACAGACATAGATGTCCTGTCCTTTGCACTTTTACAGCTAGTAAATCTCACTCCACCAAGATATTTACAAATCTAGGGAAAAAATATATGACACAAATAAATGCAAGAAAATACAGTCTAAATCTAATTTTCTTTAAAACTAGATTAAAAAAATAATCTTTTAAAAAAGGGAAGTTTCTTTAAAAAAAGATAACACTAATTTCTATAAATATAATAATTATTTCAATTAAAACACAATATACTATATAATTAACATCTGGAATTCTTGGAAGAATAAAATACAGTAATTTAATAATTTGGTTTAATATCAAGTATCAAAAAACCAACACCACAGTCACCCAATTGATAGCAAAATATTTTGATAGATAACCAACACCACAGTGATAACATAATTTTCATCTCTCACCATTCTTTTTACAGACAACACACACACCTTCATAATTTTTTTCTGCATCTTCATGAAACAGAAGGAACTACTTTCACTGTTGAATAATTATTACTGGGTGGAACAGAATAATGGGCTGCAGCTATTTAATATTTGCATACCCTCTGATCTATTAATTGCAGCTGGAATTGTTCTGTTGCAATAGTTCTTAACTATCTTCAGTTTATATAAACAAGATGCACTCCATACGCCCATGCCAATTACATGGAAGAAATATTTTATATCATTTTGTTACTTTGCACTGATTACCATAGCAGTCTTGTCAGCTGCACCTACCAGTTTATTGCAGTCATAAACCCAAGCCGGCTTTTGTGCAATTTTTTGCTCTGCTTTGTATTCTGGAACATCTACAAATTTGACTGTGCATATCACTAATATCACGGAAATATCTTTTGCCATTTTATGGCTAACATGTTCATAGATGAATGAAAGCTCACTTCGCTCACTCTTGGCATTCCTTTCCTCTTCTCTTTGTTTTTTTTTATAATGTCATATGTATTTGTAGCATTTTTATGGAGTTAAATATAAATCTAGAATTTGCACATGAGTTGTCTACAGAGCCTTTAAACAGGGTCCTAGAAGGTCATTCCAATGCTTCTCAAATTTTCCAAACTAAGCTGGGGTGCAATAATAGTACCAGACTGAGTGGTGAACTTCAATAGGCTCATGCAAACTCTTTGTTAAATTTGTCTCTACTTTGGCAATCACTTTTTTTTTCTTTTTTTTTAACTACTATAGGAATGAGCAACTATATGTACATGTGCATATGCACACTTAATTTTCCATTGCATCTAAGGTATAAAAGTGTTACAATGCGGACGCTCAGTGCAGAGTGCACATTATAATTTGTTTTGGTTTGTATTCAATTCTTAAGTTTCAGTAAATGTTAGTTGAATTGAACACTTGGTCTTTTACTAATGTAATCATGCCACCTTCTTGATATGCCAAATTTACCGTCACACTACTGTTGATTGTACACACGCATGTACATAATGCTTTAAATCCAAAGGGGTTATCTGAAAACATTTGAAATATCGCTTAATTGCATTTTGCTCTGATGGAATTCATGTAATATTAGAGAGAAAATCGGGAGTAGCACTCAGATATTTGTTTCGAATGATTACAGATAAAAGTATTACATTCATAGGCAGAAAATACTACTGTGAAAGAAACAGCAAAAAGAGCTTAATACTTCTTGCTATAATATGGATGATAAACATAACAGCACAGATATTATGACTGATAAATCTTAATAGGCTCTGATATTTCTGAGGACAGGGAGAATTTTAACTGTGAAGTGTCAGAAGTACCCATTGAAAAAAGGATTTTATTAATCTGTAGTAATGTGAAATGATTGCAATACAAATTATACAGAAAAATAAATATCAGTACAAATTCCTTTTCCTGATGAAAAGGCCATAATACACTGTAGCTAACTCATTAAAATAATTCCAAACTTTCATTCATTTTAAGCTAATTTTGATTCCAAAAAAAAATTTAAATTCCCCTTTAATATACTATAAGACTTAAAACATGAGTAACATTATGGGGGGGACTAAAGGTGCACTTGAGTATTATTCATCTGTATTAACAACTTCAGTATGACTAGATTATTTAGATTCAGCAAAGCACCCTTATCTTCTGAACGGTAGGGATGTCTCTGTGAAGAGTTTTAATTTTCAGTATGCTCAAAAGTCACATTTTTACATAAGCACTGAATAACACTGCTATTGAACAAAATAACCTGAATACTGATTTATATAATTATGTAATGCAGATTTATTGCCCAGAAAAGTACAACAAAGAACTTAAAAATAAAATGTAGTTAAAGGACTTATGTTCTAGATTATTTGTTGATGCTTAATGCAATGTAAAGTTATCAGACATATTTGAGAAAATAAACTAGGAGACAAATTCTGCAATACAATTAAACTAGCTTATGCATATATTTTATACAATAACAGCAAAATTAATTTAGTATGCAATGTGAATTATTATAAGAAACATTTTAATAAGTTAGTAAAGCTTAATTTTAAAATTTCAATTAAAAAAATCTTAAACAATTCTGGGTTTATTTTGATGCAAAATCTCAGTCTAATATACAGAGTGTATGCCATAAAATATGTATATGTACAAGCCTTAAAGTAATCTTCAAATGGTAAGCATAACCTATTCACAGGAATTAGAATGTTAAAACAATAATATCAAAACACTGACATTAAATTAGGATTTATATATAAAATATAATCTTGCAAAGAATTCCACTTATCTAGATACAAACATTAAAATAATTTGCTACAAATCAAAAATGCATGAACTTAAAAAAAATGAATATCTGTAATACTGTATACTAATATCTGTATACTAATAAATTTGAAAATTTACGGCAAGAACATAAAACAGCAGACAGTATAAAATGCCATGTATACTATATTTGTATGAAATGCATAAAGGTTATAACTTAAATAAGTAGCAATATTTCATGGAAAATATAACATTACCAACATTAAATGTAGTAACAATAAAGTTTAATGAAAGGATTGCTTTCCGAAAATTAAGCATGTGATACAAATTTTGAACTTTGAAACGTATACTTCAATTTCATTGGGTGAAACTCACTGTGGTTACAGAGAGATAGATGCAAATATCATATGAAGTAATTAATTAGGATTTACTATCCACAATATGCAAATTAGATACTGAACATAGTCCAAGATTCGGAATCGTCTGGACTTCAGCAATTCCAGATATCAGAAATTTCCGGATTTTAGATCTTCAGTTCATATCTAATACGATGACATATATAAATTATAAAATTAAGAAAATATGAAATAATGAAGCATTTACGATTTTAAGAAAATCATAATTTACAAAAAAAAAAGCTCAAAATTCATTTGTTTGCTTTATTAAATATTTCTTACAATGCAAGTTGTATCAGCTTGCCTTGCAATGTAAGTTTTTCAGCTGTATGGCAGAAAAAAAAAAGAAATTCCTTTCTTTTTACTTCCTACCAATCTATACACATATGTAGGGGAGGTAATGCTTTCCGCACAAAAATTAGATGTCTTCTCTTTTGTATATAAACCAACAGGCAGTTTTCCTTGGAAAAGCTTCTATTAAAGCATCCCTTCCCTTACGCAGATAGCCTTTGTGTGTTTTGCTATATTCTAGTAACATCTAACTCTTGTATATATGCATAAAAGGATTCTAATGTTTCTGCTTAATCCTCAAAAGGTAACAAAATACTAAAAAAAATAATACACACCACATCAAAAAAAAGGGACTAATTCTCCATCTCCAGTTCCACTAGGCCAACTCACAATTTTTATATTGTATTTTCTATGTGTCAGTTTTATGAGTTAGGGAATATTAGATTTATAAGTACTAGTGATGCTTGTCTAATATTAATACATCCTAACACAACATAAACTAAATACAGAGTACCTGACTAGCAATGTTTTTTTTTTGAGAAAGTCACAAAATCAAACCTTCCCTGAAAAAAATATCTTTTCCCTAACAGATAATATCTAAATATTAACTTTTTAAAAAATAGTGTGAGCAGTTCTTCACATTTAAGGTTGGGCACAAGTTTTACATTTTGTGCCTAAAAAAGTATCACTCATGGAATTTATGTTAACTATTACTATTTTATTTTTCCTCTTTTTCGATGGATTATCACATACCAGATAGCTTTAATTTGTTTAATAATTCTACATTTTAATCACAACAGATGTAATATTTTGGAGAAAAATTACCGAGTTCTTTCAGTTGACAAATTTTTAAAAACGGCCTTAGGAATAAAATGGGATACTCTTGATCATTAGATTCACGAAAGACTGGGAAATTGTACAAATCAGATTGTCAGATAAAAGCCCGTGACCTGAATGGAAAAATATACAAATATTACAAATAAGTAAGGACAGCCATAACAACTGAATGAATAAATTTGTCTTGTTCCCTTTCATCCTCCTCCCCCTCTGCTTTAATTTTATGTTAAAAATTTTGATTACCTAAAAACTGCTCGTTTTCTTACTTGAGAAAATATGCTAAAGCATGGAAGGGATGCCTTTCTGTAGCTAAGAAAAAATAGTTCATATTGAGGATACAGGTGAAGACAACCTTAGTTAATAATCATCAAGAGATATTTTGTTATGAGTTTTCAATTTTTTTCAATTTTTTTTATTTCAATGTGCACAGTTCATCCATTTGTAAAAATGACAATAGATAACTCAATCAGGCAAAAAGTGCTCGTGTACACTTATTTGACACCATTTAATCAATGAGACACTCAGCCAACAGAACTTTTAGCCAACATGGACATTTAGACGGTAAGACATTTAGTTAACACAGACATTTAGCCAACTGAACATACAGCTGACAAGCCATTTAACTGACATTTGGTTTGACCAATATGTTTAGCTGACAATGGAGACATTTAGCTGTTGGATATGTTTAGCTGACAAGAGATACATTTTTAGTCAATACACACAAAAACATGTGACAGTATTTTAGTAAAATTTATTGATATCTATCCAACAATTATTTAATCTTTCTAGCAGTTACAAAACAACGAAATAACTACCAGGTATAAAGCGCTCGTGAACACTTAGTTGACAACCACTTAATCAATGAGACACTTAGTTAACAGGACATTTAGCCAGCATGGATATTTGCATAACAGGACATTTTGTCAACACAGATATTTAGCCAACTGAACATATAGCTGAAATTTGGTTTGACCAATATGATTAGCTGACAATAGACAAACATGCAACAGTATTTTTGTAAAATTTATTGATATGTATCCAACAATTATTTAATCTTTCGAGCAGTTACAAAACAACTAAATAAATCTCTTTCTCCAAAAGTTGAAACCTTTTTTTTTTTTTTTTTTTTTTTTTTTTTTTAAATCTATCAGTAAAATTCGTTGTTTGATTCTTAAAGATCCAATCTTTGTTTTTCAGTCTTGTGTCATTTACCATATTATGGTAATAAAACTTGATTATGTTGGCCAGACTGAAAAAGCATTGAAATTCTCGACAGTCGACATAAATCATATGCTCGAAAGGTAGAAATAAAGAAATTTTGATAGCTAATTGTAATGGTTCACTTAATTTTGATTTTAGATCTGCAAAATTATCCATAAAGCTTCTTTATTTAATCAACTGGATTTCTTTAAATACTTTTCCGTTAACAACAATTTTTCTTCGTTATTTAAGTCATCAAATTTCTAATCTAGCCCTTTCCAACACTTTCAAAATTCTAAAATCTTACCTTTTCCACATTTCATTTCTGTTTTGCTCGACTGATCATGCTATATTCTCTTCTATATAAAATAGTTTCACCTTTCCCACTGCTGAAATTTTCTTTCCCTGTGATGAATTAGATGTTCCATTTTTCATATGCCAACTAGAAATACTAGTATGTTGGCCTTAGTTTGACTAACAGACAACCAGCATTTCCAAATCAAAATCACATTTCCTGGATTGATTTCATTGAACGTCATGCTAGAAGATGCAGGAAATGAGGAAAAAGTTCCAAATCTTAATACTGAAGTAGAAATTACTGATATTTTTGCATTACACTTTTTATAGAAATATTGGCAGTCAAGGGTTAGTTTAGCACCCATATTTTATTTTGTTATTAAAAAAGAAGGAAAAAGACCATTTTCAAGATTATAGTGACCGACAGAAGAGGCTTCAAATTCATATCAAGTCTATAGAAGGGAGGCAGTTAATTCCACCATTTTCAAAATATAAATAAGCAGCTCCTTCTCCCATACAGGGCACTCAAGTCTCGGAACCGGCCACATCAGTAAACCTTTTTACTCTCCATGTTTCATTGAAATACTATTTGGAAAGTTAAAAGTGAGAGAGCTGAACTATTACATAATCTTTATTCAGGGGGAAATAATAATAACTGAAGAGCTTCAGCCAGAAGGTCCCAGCTCCACATTGGTTGACTTCGTGTTCATGGGTCCTTTTCGTTAAAAAAAAAGTTCTTTGTATTGTAGTAAAAAGCCATCGGAATAAACCGTAAAAAAAATCATTTTTACTATACTACACTATTTTTACTATACATCATTTTTACTATTCTAAACCTACTTTGAGAACACTGGATATAGTAGAAAGTGTATGTGTTCACCGTAGAATACAGGTCTACCATTTCGAGAAGCAATATTGGAAAAATTACACTGTGAAATATGAATACTGTTGAACAAAGAGGGCAGAAGAAAAAAATGTGTGAAATGATAGATTATGTTGCATCCACCTTTTAATTTAAAAAATTTGCTAAATGATGTCATTCATTCAATGACCAGCAGGAAGACATCCTCTTTTTCGGCATTATTGGTGAAATTGCAATTTCCAGCAACCCCGACCTCACCCCACTCTCGATGAGAAAAACCATTAAAGCATTCACTCACCAAGAGGAGAAAAAAGCAATTGTTATAGCGTCTGCTTCATCTTCGACATATGTGTATAATTTTTAACCTCATTAAGCTGGAAAACCACCGTGCAGTTTCACTAAGTTTATCATTATGAACGTTTTTGTCAAATTAAGGGAGCATTTTCCAAATAAATAAGATAACGATATTGTTACTTTTGCTGTTGATCTGACTGGGGTTTCTGTGACAAGCATAAATTGCATGAAATCCGAATTAAAAGGATATGGCGGTTTTTCGACTCCAGGCAAAAAAAGACCTCTGCAAGTCAGTATTCAAACCCGAATCAAACGTATAAATGATAAAGCTGATTTGCCAAATTTGTCCATCGCACAGTACGACAAATGATGAATGATTTAGGATTTGCATACAGAAAACCAAAACAGCAGTCAATTTTGATTGAGCATCATGATATTCAATGCTAGAGGCATAGATATCTAAGAGGTATAAAAAAATATCGATCACAGGGTAGGATAATTTATTACACTAATGAAACTTGGGCATGTTTTGGGCATTCTAAAACCAAAATTTGGAAGGATACAACTATAAAAAGTGCTAAGAGAGCCTTTTTGAGCGGTCTTTCAGCAGGTTTAATTGCTCCCTCTGGAAAAGCTTCACAATGCATAGTTGTTCATGCTAACAAAACCGGATTTATTCCTAAAGCATGTGATATATTTGAAACTAAGAAAACGAAAGGAGAGTATCATGGGGACATGAATGCAGAATATTATGAAAATTGCTTTGAAAAAAAAATTACTTCCTAACCTGCAACCGAATAGTGTAATTCTGTTGGATAATGCGTCTTATCACAGCATTTTATCCAAAAACATTCCTTCTTCAAGTAAAAGGAAAGCAGACATTCAACTTTGGTTGACAGAAAAAAATATTCCTTGGGAAACTGATATGTTTGAAAGCAGAATTTGAATTTTCGTTTCTATGGTTCAAAAAGAACTTGAATTGCACCGTATCGATGCTATACTTGCTGACCACGGATATACTGTGCTTCGTTTACCACCATATCATTGCGAATTGAACCCAATTGAACTCATATGGAGTGATGTGAAAGGATATGTAGCACCTGAAAACAGAACTTTTAAAAAGGACAAAATTTGTAAATTGATTGAGAAAGGGATTGATTTGGTTACTCCTATGCAATGGGCTAAATAATGAGTGAGGCAAGTAACAGAAGACGAAGAGAAAATGTGGAAATGAGATTGTCTGGTGAAGAACACTGTTGAGCACGTGAAATTTAACACTGATGAGTAGGATAGCTCAGATTCTTCAAACGATAATCTTACCAGGACTCAATACCTCAGTTTAAAAATAAGGCCCTTTTCAGAGCCACAAATTAAAAATACAAGGGCTGTTTTCAAGGCCATAAATTTAAAAAAGGCAGACCTATAAACAGTTATAAATAACACTATAAATAAAAGATAATATCCCTTAGAAAATATAATATGAATGTGTCTCATCAAGAGCCGATTATTTAAGATCGCTGAATACTGGTAGTTTGATATTGTTTGAATCCAAGCGAACAGGCTGGATTCATCGTCGGTTTTCGTGGTTTTTTTTCCATGTGTGATGTGAATACGAGCCTGTTTCCTTTAGAAAGTCCTCCACGAATTTATCTCACTCTTTGGTCAGATAGCTCTTGTGTGCTTTGCAATATTCAATTTGCTAACCTAACCAATACAAAAGTACTATTCAGTTAACTATGGTAGAAGGAACAAGGGTTTCTGTCTAACGGAAGAGATGTCTCCTTGGAAACTTAATAGGGTTAATGGACTTTTTATATATAATACACTGATCGACTCCTATGCAGTTGAGTTTACAGTCATTACAAACGAACTCGCTCAATTCTACCAGTGTTTCACGGCTTAAGCAACTGTGTCATTAATACGCTTGATATGCAGACGATTCCGTCTAAAAAAAGGAATAGCCAGATTTTCCAAACTATTAAAAACTTTAAAAAGTATAAATGACATCAGATTAAAAAAGTATCATTTTCAATATTCACAGTCAGAAAAGAACAAGAATTTATTCTGTAAAAACAACAAATGAAAACCCCTATAACATACCTCTGATGAAAGATGCAAAATTTCAACATTTTTACTCTTCTTGGCATAAATTTGGCACTGAAGTTGATCCAATAAATCAGCTATATGACTTTCAGCAAAATGGAAACCTTTGAACAGAAAATGAAATAGAAAATTTACCCGTACATTTAGACACATATATGAAAGAAAAATCCTTTTTATTTTTATCACAATAAGCACTGAAAGAAAAGTCAGAAGAACAATAATGGTAATAAAAGCAAATTATCTCTCTCCTCTTCTCTGAAAAAATTTTTCTTACTTTCTGGGAACTTCAAAGTTGCTCAGTGTTTGATCTGAAATTTGATAACAAAGTGACAACCATTTCTGAAACTTTGAATTTCTGAAATTTAACTGCAAAATTCAGTAATGTAATACCAAGGAAAGGGAGAATTTGTATTCTTCAAAACAATCTGCTGTAACATGCAAAACATAACTCTTTCAAGCTTATCACCACTTTTCTTTCTCAGTAATAACATTCTGAATTTTTTTTCACTATACCTGAACCATGAAAACTTTTTTTATTTACTTAGGTCAGGCCTGGGCACATATTCTAAAAATGTAAAGTTTTAACACTCCATGCCCTTTCATTGCCCATGTACTACAAAAGAAATGATTGACCATATACTGAATGCCTTATAATACACATATGATAAGCACTGTATTTACTCCATCCACTTTTGAAAACAATGTTTTTATTTTTGCAAGTAAGTAAAATGTGGTTTGGTGAGCTTTTAATCTTTGTACTATTATGCCCCCTTGTCCCGAATTCGCCGAAGGCCTTGAATTTTAGCAAAAGTTAAGTTTTTCTTAGCAAGAAGCCATTCACAGGAAGTCTCCCTTCATCTCCCCAAAACAACCAACTAAAGCATGTCTGAAAAATCTAGGTAGCTTACATAAAATTTAAGGAGATAGACAATGTTACTGTCATTTACTTTTAACATAACAGAATTCAGTTTTGGGGTATTGAGAATTTTATTTCATATTAAAATGTGAAACAACTAAAAAAATGAATAAAAATTTTATTAAAATGTCAAAGCCCAAACTTACATAGTTAACGTTTTCCTAACCTCATACTCTTCTATAATATTATATTTATTATCATCATATATTGAATGCTTAACATTGTATTACAGATTAAAACCTTACATCTACTCTCTAAAAATGATTTTAACAATTTTTTATGCAGATTTGAATCTTCTACAAATTCAAGCATTATGATAAGAGTAAGGGCTCATTTCATGGTAAGGAGCTTAGTTAAGAGGTTATGATACATACAAAAGAATAAATTAATTAAGGAATCATATAATCTAAAATTAAATCAAGCAAATATGATCGAGAAATAATTAAAATATTTAAAGAACTAAATGTTATAGCTATGTCATGAAAATTATAAAAATAATAAATTGAAAGCTACGGAAGCTAATCTATAAGCTAACATGAAAACATAAACTAACCGTGGCCTTTTTGTGCTTTGGCTGTCCTCTGAAATCTGGAGAAATGCTCCTTTAATAAATTTAAACTGTCCTGGTTTATTTTATCTTGCAATGATGTATCTCCAAACCTAAAACATACACATACATATAAATCTTGCAAATAAGCTTGTAAATTAATGAACTTGATATTTCGTTATCACATGATGAGATACATGTATTTAATTAGCATACTGATAACTATAAAATTATAGTGACTGCTACAGAAATGTGTGCAGATAAAAGTATTGTTGAAGAAATTTATCTATGCATGAAATATTTGCAGGAAGTTAATAATTTCGCATAATTTATCAAATAAAACAACATACATATCTGAAATATATTAGAATGAAGATGATTTTATTACATTAATGCCCGTTAACACTGCTAGAGAAGCTTTGAGTACATGAAAAATCGGCTCGCATGTAGTACTTTTCTTCACTGTCAGTAAACTATTAAATCGTTGGTGCTTTATACGTTTCGCATAGGCCCCCCCCAAAAAGTAAGCTAATGCAACTGCATTTCTTCTACGTAGACAGACTAACATCATTATCTTCTATAGAAAATTCACTGCCCTTTTCAACAACTACCAAAAACATTAAAATGAAATTATCTCAATCCCTCCGACATTTGATTAGCACATAAAAAATTAAATATATACTTAGTAACACAAATGCAATTCATGTTTCAAAAAATGCACTTTTTCAAATCACTGAATTGTTTTGAACTAAAACATAATTACGATTCCTTAAGAAAAACTTATGTATTTATTTCCAAAAAGTCCCACTCACTTAAAAAAAAATAACCCTCAGTTTGTGAAAAAAGTCTCTAAATTTAATGACAAATCGGTAAAAAATAAATTGGCTTCAAAAATAAAAGCATAAAATATTACTGTAGAAGTTTATTTAATATAAAATGACATGGATTTTACAAAACCAATCCAGAAATTATAAGTATTATTATTAGTAAGGAAATCAATAGATGTCCACACTTTTAAACCAGTTTTTTAGCATATAATAAGAATTCTTATCTCAAATAAATAACACATCAGCACATATGAAACAGCCCATTAGCACAGACAGTAGGATTCCATTTCAATACTAACACTTTTTTCTGCAAATAATAATCTTTACTGTTGTATTTTAATATTTATTTATATTACACAGTGTATGAAATTTTAATAACATGTTAATGTTTTACATTGCTTTGACATACTTGATTAAAAGGGGTAATTACTTAAATCTCACATAACTGCTATAATTTCACTACACAAATTCAATAAAGTGGTCAATAAAGCATAAATACTCTATACCAAAATTTTTATAAATTTCTATTAAATGAAAATGCAGAATATATATATATATCAACTTCCACAAACGGTAAAATTCAGTGTTACAATTTTGATGATTTCAACATAGAAAAGGCAAGGTTTAACATAAAAAAGGTGCATTTCACGGACAGTTTCCTCAACAATTTCTACTGAAATTTGCATCACAATATATATCAGGTTTTTTTGTTAGAACCGTTATTAAATATTAAAATTATAAACAATAAAATTTAAAACATACTTTTCTGCTAAAGTGGCTTGCTCATTTATACCAATATTAAAAAAGACTGAACTAACAGTAAAACGACAACCATTAGAACAA
>KK121214.1:74416-128161 GCA_000611955.2 Stegodyphus mimosarum
ATATGAAACGTAGGTTTAAAATTAAAGGGCTTACTTTGATGTATGTAAGACATTTTTAAACAAAACAGTTTTAAATTTTTATTTCTTTAAATATTGATCAAAGACATGCACAACCTGCTCAAAATTCCTACACTTGGGCGTAGAATTTTCTGAAAGTAATCTTCAACACTATCAGTGAATTAGGTTTTGGAAAAAGAAATTTAATTTTTATACGATCCTCAAAGAACCAAAATGTTAAACTAAACTGTGATGACAGGTTTTTGAAAAAAAAAAAAAAACTTACATGATCCTCAAGGCGCAAAAGTTATTAATAACATTATTATTATGCTTTAACTTCTTCATATACACTAAGGTTTGTGATATGTAAATTTACTATGCAAAAGTAAGCTTTAATGTCTGAACTTCACTTCCTTAAAGCAAGTTTAAAGATTACAAGGTATAAATATGAAAATTTCACAAGACGTTAATTTGCATATGTGATCAATGGTTTAAGTCTTTTTGTGTTGAAAAGTGTCCTTTCCTGTGATAAAGCCATAAAAATGTTTAATTTACTATCCAAAAATGATGTAAGAGAAGACAGGCATTCTAGTTTGTCATTTGATGAAACATAAACTAACAACAGCAGTCTCATTAAATCAAATGCTAATAAACATGGAAAACTGATATAAACTATGACTATTAATCTTTGTAATATTAAATTTGCATTATTAAAACCATTTATTAAACAGTGTGCATTAGAGAGAAATTTTCACTTTTTAAAGAATTTATAGTCATGACATACAAATAATGGCAAATTAATATAAAGACGGTCAACTTTAATTTCATGTCAAAAAGTACTTTTTAAACACACCAACTGTAATTATATTTTCTCATCAAGGGGTTAATTAGTAGACTACAGAAGTATCACAAGTGTCCTTTCTTTACATCTGCAAGAAAATTCACAGAGGTATTTGCTGTGAACATTTTAAGGCAAAATAAAGGGGGGCAACTACAAATTTAATAATACAACTATCTCTTTCCGACACAAAACTATTACAATAGAAGAGAAACACGCCAATGTGACAATCAAATTCGCTGAAACAAACTTGTATTTGGCGAAATCGATTGAGTGTTTTTAGTAAATGTACGCCAAATACAAGGTTGTTTCAGCGAATTTGACAAAACTATTAATCACCAAAATGAACAGATTTTTAATTTGCAGTTACTATCTAATAAGTTTTTTTTTCTTTTCCTATTCCAGAAATCTTGAAATTAAATCAGTGATAAGCATGCAAAAATAATTCAAGTCAAAAATTTAATTTTCAAATACATCTTCTAAGTACATGAAGTACACGTTTGGAACATTTTGTTTTTAATTTTTTGAAACATAATGAATATGAAAATTCAAATTTCTATTCTATTTGATTCATATAAAAATATTTTTTATGAATCCATTTAGGGAATGTTGAAACTATTTTCATAAAATTCTGCACAATGGTTTAAGAAACTCTGAAATACGAAATAATTTACTTAATATTACAAATTATTACATTAATTTATTTAAATATTTATCTTAGACATATACATCTAAAATCAATATTTAAATAAATAAGGCCCAGAGCCACTTTTCTGAAACATCCAGTATGACTATTACCTTCCTTAATTACCTAAAAATAAGCACTGCATAATTATTTTTAATTACCACATACCACTTTAGGAGATAAAAAAGGTATGGGAAACAATAAATATCTTAAAAGAACATAAATATATGACCAAAACGTTAAGAGATATTTCCTCAAATAGCATGATGACTCTCTTTTTATATCTATTACAGCCTATAAGGGCAACTAAATACTGAAGGATTTTCAGAACAATTGAAAGTCATGCCTGCAGCAATATTTCTACAACCCTTGCTAACATAGGTCTCAGATTTATGAATGTGATCTTTCACTCAAGAATATGCCAGAGAATGCCATCATGTCTTAAATCAGGAATCATAAGGCTTCCAGATGGTTTGAAATTTGAAGGCGAGTTCATCAAACCAAGTCTGAATTGAACTGACCAGTAAGATTGCATGCTGTCCTTCCTAAATAATTCATCTCTTTAAGGATGTTTAAAAGTCATGAAATGGTATATGTGATCAATCAATACAATCTTTTAGCATGCATAATTTAAAGACTTCCAATTACATTAAGATACCTAATATGTCCTATAAGAAGGATTCTTACCTCATCATTGGCCCTGAACATACTCACCACTACCCTTGAAATATGCTAGATTAGCAAGAATGCCCATGGCTTTACGCTGCTAACACGATTACCTTCCCATCAGCTCAATGCAACAAGAAATGGAATTCATCTGATGCCATAACTGCCATTTAGAAGTGCAAAATGTAATCAGCAGTAACATATCAGCAGAATATTAACTTTTAGAGTCTATCATATTGCCTGATATACTCTAGAGATGATATACTCTGATATACTCTGATATACTCTAGAGATCCACTTTTAAGACTGAATGTGATTTATTCCACCATTTTACTTTGGTCAGTTGATAACCAACCTACATACTATGCACCAATTCTTGGCATCTGGATACTGGTTGATCTGTTGATGGCAAATAACCCCTTGATAAGACTGTCCTTGAAAATTCAGGATTGTTGCTACTTCACAGACACAATATTCACAATTGCTTACAATCAAATTTGCTAAGATTATTTCACTTACCCATTTTCAATGTAAATGATAGCAGTTTTGGATATTAATACACATAATTACTTATAAACTGAACTAGGTATATTTTATTCTCTCAACCAATGCCAAAATACACTACCCGCTGTTTCAAATGTTTTGGTCTCTCATAGCAAGGCCAAAATAAGTTATAAATGCAAAATAAACATGATTTATATTAGGTTATCAAATATTGTCACGTAGATGAAGGGATCGTACAAATGAACAGGCAAGTACTCAAGTCTAAACTCAAGACTTTATTAATTCGAACTGAATGAAGAACTACTTATATACTACAGCTGATTAGCATACTGGAACATTTCAGACTCGGAATGTTCTGGAACATAAAGAAAACAGGTTAATAAGAAGGAAATTTACATAAAAATCGATTATGAGGCATCTTGCCTTTGATAGGTTTCGAACCTGCGACCTTCATCGCTCGAGTCCTGTGTCTTATCCACTAAGCTATGAGGAGCTCAGTCGAAAGGAGCAATTTTCGCTACAATATTAACAAACATTCAATATCATAAAAATTACATTTGAAGCTTGTTATTAGCATACGAAAATAGAAAATACCTAACATTATAAAAAATATTTTCAGCCCTTATTAGTATAAAACATTTACGATATGAAATATCACAAGCATTATGTTTTGTACATGTAGACATACCTTTGAAGATGAAAGCATACAGTTTATATCTATTGAAAAAATTACATGCCTTCGTGACCACAATAATATGTACAAATAATAATCAATGCTTAAAAAATTCAGAATAATGAAATGTTCTGCCTATTTATTGGAAAACAAGACAATGGACTTCAAAAGCATATCAAGGAACAAAAATGCAACTTATTGCAACAAAGAACTTTCATGCAATCAATAATTCAAGCTGGCATAAAAAATCAAAACTTTTGTTTTTATTTCCTTCTAAATACACTTGGATTTAATATTGGAATACAATACCTAACATACCACCTCCAGTTTTTCTGCAAGACGTTACTCTGTTGGTGAAGTTCACAATAACTGTTTCACAAACTCCTTGTTAACTTCATCAAGAGTCTATTGAATTTTCCTCTTTAGTTCAAGAACTATTTGTAGTTTGTTAACTTAAAATATTAGACTTGACATATCCCCATAAAACGACATTGCAAGAAGTTAAGTCACAAGACCTCACATGCCAGTTGTGGTCACTGCCAGAAAGCCACATCACACACCCGGGAATTGTTTATGAAATAAGGTTTTGTTCACTCGTGGGATGTATAGCAGGTAACCCTTGTTGAAACCACTACTCATTTCATCCATGGCAGGTATGTAGACTGCAAAATATTTATGAACATGCTGTGTCTGTAATGAGTTTTCATGATTACAATGCACTGCTCCTTAGTGAACCAGTCCATGATAAGCAACAAACGCACAATCAATTACTTTTACATTAACTTTGAATTTTTTGCCGACAAATAACAAAACAAACATCTTAAGAATTATTTAATCAGGATTTAATGAATTACCATGTATTTCCCTGTATGAGGTGAGAAGTTTTAGCCAATTTTTTCACTACTGAAGTTAAGAAACTGGTTTATATCCGCCTTTAAAATGCTTTACAAATCATTCAATCACAAAAACAATATTATGAGTACCTGGAGAAACACTATTTTTTTTTATTTGATCCTAATACACAATAATCAGATTTCTTAATATCGGTATCTGACTTCGAATTTTCTAGAGTTGTCGTAAGATTTTTCCTGGTGGAGGGGCAAGTCTGGGTAAATATCATCCTCCTCCATTTCAACATTAACATCAGTATCATCTGCCTGTCTAGTAGACATATTTATTTTCATCCATGGCATTGCTCAGTATAAGTGATAACTTTCAGTTTAAAACTTGTGGAAAATACAAACCTTTTTTTGTCTATGCATCTTACTTTGACTAACACAAGAAATGAAGTACTTTACCTTCTTCCTAAAAGCTAGAGGACAACTGAAGGGATAAATTTTGAAAACTCTTGAGAATGGTTACCACAAGTGAAAACCAAATTCCTCAAATTAATGCCCAAGTGCCAAATGATGTACATGCCTAAACGTTAGGAGAATTGAGAAACTGTTGGTGCCCCCAAACTCTCTCTTATTCTGCAATGCTTTCAACTCTATTTTTCAAACAAAAACTGAAGATGAATTGGCACTCACCTTCATCTCGTCTGATAGATCCTGCTAACTACATCATTAATTTTCTACATATTTTGCAATGTACATAGCTGGATTTACAGGCTGACTTTAAATTCGTCTTATACATGGGTTTTCAGTTTAGACTGAATGTTTCGCAGCAAAACCTTACTTCTTGGCTTGTACACAGATCAACTCATATTCAGAAACATATGATATACTTTTTTAATGCCGGTATATACAAAGAAAAGAATGCCAGTGCAAATGGAAAATGTAGTGAAAAGGAAAAGGAATAAAAGATGGCGCGTGTTTTTTTTAAAGGAATTAAAAAGGTTTTTCTATAAAAATGCATCAAAGTACTTTAAAAAATTTCATATCCATCATTGCAATAACTTTCAAAGTCATTTTCTCTTAAATAAAAACAAAGCTAAATAAATAAATACATTTTTTACAAAATCCTCAGGAATGTTGATTTTCCCTAAACTGAATTCCACTGCTGCTCCTGTTGTTGTCTTGCCCATGTATTTATTTCATAGAAGAATGGTTGCCAGAGCCTCAAGGATGTTGGGCTTTTACTTCCACCCCATTTTGAGGGAGAGTACCCCAGGGGGTCCGAGGGTATCTGACCCCTCTCCCCTTCCACCAAACCACAGGCGAGGACTTTCGGCTTGCCATATATTTAGAGTGCCCCCATGCCGGAAAGACTCTATACATTTACAGACATCCATGCCTTCTCCGGGATTCAAACTCAGGTCCATCAATACCACAGTAGGCTCCCCTAACCACCACATCATCTGGGCAGCAATCCCACTGCTAATTCTACTTTTATATTCAATGCATGTACAGTTGGATTAATACTAATACTACTAATAGCATACTACAAGTACCAAAGTAAAGTTTTGAATTTATTAAGAGAAAAGTTTCCTGTTTTCCAAACATTTTCTTTACAATGTTTCCATTTCAGAAAAGTCTCTATAAGGGCTCCTTTTAAGAATCTATCCCTATCGTCTGCCGCTGTAATTGAGCTTGCTTACTGCACAGAATATGAACCAACCAGCTATTAGGCACATTTATATTGGAAGTTAAAGTCTGAAAGTTGTGGATAAGTAAATACTTTATACATATTAATGATGCAAAATCAAAATTATTTTAAAACCTCAAAATATGCACCCAAAAGTAATTTTCGCATTATTTCTTGAAGAACAGTATTCAAGAATAAATTTTCTATCAAATTAAAAAAAAATAATAATAACACTAATGAAAATAAGCATTAACACTAGCAAGATTCCGTCTGTGGACTTCGTAACTTTATGCAATACCATCATGCAAACAGTGCTTGCTGATAAGAACAAAATTTAGAAGACATGAATGTTGTTCAGAAATTTTGCTTACATTGTTTTGCATATTTCTAAGAGGCATATGCTCTCTCTTCACTCACACATTTCCTTGAAAGTCCTCAAAATTAATGCAGAATTTATTAGAAATCAGCAAGAGAAGGGTCACAACACTCTCCTTGCCAGACATTATACAAACAGAGCAATAATACTACAGAGATAAACAACTCATAAAAATTTGTAGATCATGAATTTCCATTAACACACTGCTCAGCTTCAGGCTCATAACAACTTGCACAAGAAATTAAACCGCTAAATTATGAGTCAGCCGTGCCTACTTAATCCCCTTTTCCACTTAACATTACAACTTCTTCATATGAAAACATTTTTACTTTATAAAAATTACAACAATTATTAAGCTGTGTGCTATGTAGAAAACATTATAGACTCCAAAGACATTTTCAAACAAGTATTTTTCGCTTTTTTAGGTTAGGAATTTTTCACAGAAGGAAACTTATAACTCAATAGTAAAAATACCCTCATTCAGCTGCTGATGATTATTTTCAGAAATCAGGTGCAGTATTTCCACTTCTGTGCATACATTAAGGGCCGCAATGAAATTGACTATTTTAAGTAAAATGACACAATAATACATTTATCATCAAACTGATATTTTGTATTTAAGGTACTTTATTAAAGCTTTACACCTTGTGAATTAAACTAGAAAACTGAATTTTACAGATAAATAGAAATATTATTTTTATTACCTGCATTAAAAAGTTAATTATTTTTAAGTATTTAATATTAGGCAAATATTTTCAGTTAGCTAGTTCTTTAATTTACATACCCAGAGAAATTAAGTAGACAGGTTCATTAATAAACTTAAGTATGTGTCATTGATCACACATATATATAAGAGGAATTAAATATTTCAGATTCATACCTATTTCCTTCAATTCGTGGCTGTGGATTACAAGATGCATCAGATGGCTCTAACCAAAACAATACTCTACGAAGATCATCGATTCCAACAACCATATCTTCCAGTGCTCCCATTTCATCACCATAACAGCTAAGAAGTCCTTCAAAGTGACATAAGACACCTACAGTTCTAAGCATCTGAATGAACATAGAATCTGGACTTCGGCACCACAGTCTTGTCATAAGTCCTGTCACAAGACTTGTAAGCTGAGAAGCACATGAAAATTTAATAAAAAGATACATTTTTCAAAAAACATGATTAAAAGTATTCTGAGTTGGAATATTTTGCAGCTAAACAAATAAATTTAATAATTTTAAATGCTGAATAAACTTTTCCAAGCTGAAGATAATTAAAATTATGAATTGAAAAACATAATTTTTGAAAGAGAATCATAAATTACATTTAAAACCATTCTTATCATGCAAAAAACAATTTATGATTCTCAAGCCAAATCATGCATTAGAACTTCAGTACTAACAAAACTGTACTGCACTTTTGCGATACTGCTTTACAGAAGAAGTATACTGAACTTAATACTATATAACAGATACATGAGCAAAAACATTTAAAGGTAAAGTACACATTGGGAATAAAATGATATCCATTGCAACAAAACCCAACTGATAACAATACAGTGAAAAGAATCACAGGAGAAAAGACACCATGACGAGGATAATAAATGATGAGGACCTTGATATTGGTCAGACTCTTACAAATGAGATATAAGAAACCAAGCTTAAATGCATTTATAAAAGCTTAGCATGTGCTTATTAGTAACAAGAAAGAAAATCAAGTCTGCAGTTCCAGACAATCTACTGAACTTGCCCAAAAATTACCATATGATTTGCATCAACATGCAGGAACTACACAGAAAATTTTCATCATGCAAATCTCAGATTATGTAACTCTTTTAAGTTATCCTTTCGTCTCTGTTTAAACACAAATTTAATTAATTTCCAATACTTTGGCCTTCCATTATGCAAGCCTTATGATATATATATATATAAAATACATAAATAATAAAATTATAATTTAAACTAGCAGTAACCCCTTAATTCACCCTCTCTATTCTAAAAATCACAACAGCTTATCTGGACTGCATCGTTTCTAGATCAATCCATCTTGCATAGCTTGCAGAATGTTATGATGTACCTAATTCAAAACCTGAACTCAAAATTTCGAGACATAAAACCTTTCTGATCTAAACCAAAACCTTCTCTTAGTCAGCCTTCATACTAGGTAACTGCACACTTTAGCTTCAGTTCTCTTGCTGTCAGGGCACTACTTAGCTCCCTTTGCTTTGTGGTGCTGTTACTTACGCAGCTATCTAAAATGTGATAATCTGTATAAAACTGTGAAGTGTATATTGCGTCCACGATCATGTGTCATGAAAAATATGTTGTTGATAATTAATTAGTATCCACCAATAAAAATTGTGTTCAATTTGGTCATGTCTGCCGACAAATCTCTCCTTTGAGTGCCATTTTTCTAACTATGCAATGAAGTCTTCCCAGGTTTTAACACAGAGAACCACAATCAATCTGTTGCAACTTTACTCCAAGTCATTTTATTACACACACATACATTTTTTTTTATTATTATTTTAAACAAATTACCTCAATAGCATTTCCGCGAAAATGGCGATGAAAATTAATCAATAACACACAAAAAGAAAGAAATTTAGAACCAGATCAACATGAAAGAAATGAAAATGAGATCCAGACATGAAAGAAATGAAAGTAAAAACCAATAAAATTCAAATTTTCCCATAAATATGTAAAATTCAACTCATATTCATCAAACCAGTAGAAATACAGAGAAAGGAAGTATAAAAATAACAAAAAAAAAAAAAAATACAGGCAAAGGAATGCAATTAAAATCTGACTCAAAATTATCAAGAGGAGGTAGATCAGACTTAAACTCCTCTCCCCTTAGAAAACCACTGCATCTCTGTTAATCCAGAATTAGCTGATGAACCTTTCTAAATTATTTAACATGTCACCAGAAAATTCAAAATCCCACCTCTACGCAGCTGTTTTCCAAATGTAATGAAAGAGTACAAAAACAAATCATTACATATTAATTTAATGCCCAGTAAAGGAAAAGAGAATGTGTAAAAACAAATTCAGAACTTTAACAAAAGTGAAAAAATCTAGGCTAAATGACCAAAATATTAGAATAGTTAGACCGAACTATTTTTGCTCTCATCAAAGTGATGCACCAAAAAAAAAAATTCAGTTTCCTGTTGGTCCTGTTGGTCAGTAATTGGTAGAACAGGTCAATATCTCTGATACTACGGAATTTTCAAACTGAAAAAAAGTAAATAAATAAAATAAAATAAGAAATAAGAGCGATTCATTCAAAACTGTTCCATAGTGCCATCCCTTACATCGATCTGAAGAACTGGAAAAATAAATAAATAAATAAATAAAAACTTAAAACACTTTCTCCAAAATGTAGAATATAAGCAAATTCTGAAAATATAAATGAAAAATGCTAAATAACCATGAGAAAGCTGAAACATTATTGTAAGTAAAATAAAAACTCCAATCAAATAAATACATTGATTTCAATAACTGAGAAAGGCTTTAAAAAATCTTCAAAATGTGATATATCAATAAACTTTGAAAATGCTGTTGAAAAATGCTCAAAAATGTTGAAAAGGATGACAGAATGTAAATATAATAAAAATAGAACAAATAAAGTACAGATAAAAATGCAGTCACTTAACAAAAAGAGAAAGAAAACGTTATTTACTGCTATGGATGTCTTAGCTGAAATGGAAGCATGAGGCAAAAATGAAGTTATGGAGTCCAAGACCCCCTTAATATTTTAAATGACTTGTCCTTTCTTTTTGCCAGACTTAACTAGCTGGATTTTTACCAGTATTTGGATTGATTTGATTTAATTTTATTCTATTTACATGTTTTTCATCTTTTTCATCATTTTTTTGCATTTTTCAACTACACTATAGAATTTATTAATACTCCACAGTTTGAAGAGTTTTATAACCTTTTTTTAGGTTGTTCAAATCAACACATGTACTTGATTTCATTTCCTATTGTACTTACATAATTTGTCATTTTTTTTTCCATAATTATTTAGCATTTTTCAACTACATTTTCAGAGTTTGCTAACACTCCACATTTTGAAGAAAGAGCTTTGTTTTTAGTTTGTTTGTTTCAAGATCGCCATGGGAGATGGTGTTATGCAATTTTTTTGATATAATCGCTTTTGTTTTGGGGGTTTGAAAATTGCAGAAGAGTATCAGAAAATCGATCTGTCCTTTCAATTCGTTAGAACAGGAAACTGAATTACTTTTGTCCATCCCCCTAAAAATAATTCAATCTGATTGCTCTAATATTTTGGCTGTTTAAGCTTGAATCCTTCACTTTTGCTGAAGTTCAAAATTTGTTTTCACTGGTTCTCAACTTTTTCTTTTGCATTTTTGTAATACTTCGATAGTCTATAATTTCAGAGTAAATATAATTTATTTACAATATTCTTGCTGCTAAATCGCAATTATTCCTTTGGTTTAGAGAGTATTTATACTTTTTATCTTCTTTCCTAATATATATATATATAGAGAGAGAAAGAAGACAGAGAGAGAGATGATATATATATGATATTGCCAATTAGTTCACAGCAATAATTAATCTTTTATTTGTTTACAATTGTATTTTCATAATTTACAATCTAAATTAGCTTTGTATGAATGAGATAATTTTTTGTAAAATTCAAATTTATATATATATATATCATATATTTTCCAAAATTCTTGTTAAGAGATAAAGAACTATGTTTTTTTATCTATTCAAAAACAGAAAATCACTTCAAAGACAAGATATGACTGAGATCGACTCTTAAATGCATCAAAATTCAAATATTGTTGCACACTTCCTATCAGGATTAACAAAAAAAATAGTGAGATGGCTATGAATGCTAACAAACTACACTTTTTACAATTTCACAGGAAAAAAACCCACAAAAAAACTGTAATATACTATCATTTATTCCACACATGCATCGTATCTACAAACGTCCTTACAGAGCCTTAATTTTCACTACTGTTGGGCATAGATATATATACTTCCAATTACAGACATGCTGCAAATCATGCAATTATTCATGTTTCGCAAAAACTGCTTTAGAGGTTTAAATTTTAGATGCTTAAAAAACTGCTTTATTACCATTTTAACAAATTTCTTAAGTGAAGGAAAACTTTAATACTACTTCTATAATTCACACACACTGTAATTTAATTCACATGTTATAATATGTATATATATATATATATAGTATAAACACTTAATGATAAAATGTGAAGTTTATTTTATATGCAATTAATAATAAAAAAATATTATACATATAGTGATATGTAAAGCAACTGTTTCCATTTAATGCTAGCAGTATCTTGTGATATCTTCTCTACAGTTACAAAAAGCACACCATCAACAGTATAATTTGGAAATGATTACAACACATTATTTTAGGAATTATGTTACAGTCATAAAACTATCGATTACTCAAATAATTTGAACTAAATGGCGATTTGACGATACCCATATATCCTATCACTTGTAAGGACTTCAGTCTGCTGTATTAATTAGAGACAAATTAAGAAGATTCAATCCAGATAACATATTTCACTTATTTAATAATTTCTATTACACAGAAAGATTAATTTGTTCTGAAGCTATTTTGAATCTTTCATCATCAAGTATAAAATAAAAATTTGTTGGTGACTCTGGAAATATTAATCTTACAAAATTCAGTTTGATATCATAAGATGAAGAAAAATTCAGTTTTTGTTTCCTTCCCTGAATATTTATTCCTCAAATCTTTTTAACAGATAGTGTGATACTTATTTTACAATTGAACTAAACTCCATTGATGGAATACAGCAATAACTTTAACACTCAAAATGGTGACATGCAAGAGCGACGGCTCTCGAGCCTGCATTTCAAACATTGTCGTTAACATATACATTAATGTTCATCTATTTAAATTGTACAAAAGATTAACAATAATATTTAAAGCTGTTACAACCTACCGCAAATGGAGATTTTTCCGAAGGGGAAAGTTTATGAGCTCGAAAGTAATATTTCGATTATAAATTTGAAAGTTTATGAGCTTAATTATTTTAAGAGAAAGTAACTTCTCTCATAAGTTTCCAAAATTTAGACCAAAATTTTAAGTTTTAAACAAATAGTTTACACCACATTTAAATAGGAAAGAAAAGGACAGTATTCAAATTGGTCTTAATTTTTTTGTTGACGGCGCCTAGATCTCTCCCATGTTGGACCAGTTCCTCGGCTATAATTCTCAGCAATGCCTTCCTCAGTTCATCTGTTCCTTTTGGATAATATTCAATTGCCATTTGCTTTTGATAATTGTTTTCTTCGTCTATTATTAGTGCCTTTGATATTAAATCGAAAGCCGAAATATGATGATAACGCTGCATTGCAAAAGGATTCTCAATATTAATTTCTTTATCGTTTTTCAAATTTTCTTGAACATCTTCCAATTTACGTATATTTGATTTACAGGTAGATGTGACAGTTTGCTGCACAGATGTGCACAGGCCATGGGAAAATTTAAAAATTTCGGAAAACAAAAATTGAAAAGACCCCAAACAAAAAAAGTAAAGGAAAAAACAATAAAATCAACTGTTCTTTTCTCATCGTAATTTCTTTTCGACATTTTATTTAAATGGGAAGCTTTTACTTGCACATTTAATTTGTTTCCTGCACTTTCAGGAATCATATTTACGCCATTACTTTCAATATTTTTTAAGTCAATGTTTAGTACTTTCATGAGAGCTTCATTATCCATATTTAATTCCGGTAATTGAATTTCTTCTTCAAAGGCATCTCTAGATGATTCAATTTCTTCCTCCATCGGTTCCAAGAGCTTCTCTTCATCGCATTCAGATATTTATGTTTTCCTTTGAGCTTTAGTAGAGACGGCATTAACCTGGTGAGGTTGACTATCAGGTCCCTTTCTTTGTTCATTCAACAGCACAAAAGTTCGATTGCCTAATAAATACCTTCCTTTGTCGAGTTCGTTTCTAATAATGGCAGTCTTGGTTGTTACTCGCCCGAGATTGCAATTTAGTTCGACCTCAGCCAATGGTAAACAGGTTGGATTCAAATCTAATGGCTGTTGCAACCACACATTTTCACCTGCCAGCATTTCCGGCTTGAAGTATTTGCAACAAATTATATCAATACTAGCACCTGAATCCCTTAATATAGGAATTTTATAATCATTTACGTAACCCATACTAGTATAAGGTAACAGAAATTTATCCTCTCGTTTTGCACTAATTCTGTTAAGATTAGCAGAAGATTCAGTACTATTCTTAAGTTTTGGACACTGAGGTCTTAAATAACGATACGATCCACACTGATAACATTGTGGCATCTTTCGTTTTTCATATTTTACATCCGGACATGCACTTCTAGGTCGATGGAACCCGCTTTGAGAATTTAATCCTGATGACCATTTATTTTCAGTTTTATTTTTAT
Organism: Stegodyphus mimosarum; assembly: GCA_000611955.2. Classification (NCBI taxonomy): domain Eukaryota; kingdom Metazoa; phylum Arthropoda; class Arachnida; order Araneae; family Eresidae; genus Stegodyphus; species Stegodyphus mimosarum. The sequence goes on from KK121214.1 coordinate 88,131, forward strand.
TACCTAAACTCACTTTCCTTTGAGTTTGTGCATCGTATTTTTCTTTCTGCTAATGCACTATAGACAATTTTTTAAAGTTTCCGCGGACGTTTTCATAGGCATCAAATTTTTCAGCTAATTTCTTGGTTGAAATCATCTGTACCCACTCGTAAGAAAATGATCTCGAATTTCAGGTGGAACTCGACATTTAAGTTGGTCAAACAAGTCTAGCAACTGATCAAAAGTCTCAACTCCTAGACCAGTCACCCGTTCTTTGCAATAATTTTCTATTTCATAGCTGAAATCCACCCACGTGGATTCGGTACTCTTTTGATGTTTTATGAATTTCTGCCTAAACTTTTCTGGGCTTAGCTTAGATCATCTAAATAAATTCTTCTCGTGTTCATAGTCTTTAGCTTTATTGGATTCTTCATAGCTATTAACTGTGTCACTTCGTAAGGAAGTAATCCTAGTAAATGAGACATAAATTCAATCAATTTGAGCCCATTTTACTTGCGTTTCAAACAATAGCAAATATAGACTGATATCTCCTTTTGTGTCATCGAATTTCTGCATAAGGTGACGCAGGCCCATTTTCAGCCGGGCCTGTCTGTTAGTTTGAGACTTTGTCTCTGCTTCAAGTCTTAATATCTGTAATTCGTACTGTTCTTTCCTTCTGAGCTCTTCTGCTTCTTGCTACCTCCTACGTTCTTCTTTTCCTCTTTCTTCCCTCTCTTTCTGTTCTTCTCTTCTATCCCTCTCTCTTCGTTCTTCTTTTTCCTTTTCCTCCCTCTCTTTCCATTCTTCTCTTTCCTCCCTCAATTTTCATTCTTGTACTACTGTGTCTAAGACTTTGACGAATACTTCATCATAATCTCTGCTTTCAACAATTTTCTGTTTTAAATCGACTATTTTCAAATTTGCAGTCAAACGAACTACCATTTCAGCCGTGAGATTCTGCAAATCTTCCTTGCGAGCTCTTCCTAAATAAGACATTGTTTTAATTTTTAAAATTTGGGAACACTGTTATGCTTTCTCAAAGTAGCTCAATTTAATTATTGTAATTAATTAATGCTCTCAGGAATCACGGAATTAAATGCACTCTCTTAAATACACAAACCTCAAAAATGAAATATTTAAATTACACGAAATTCATACGCTCTGCCACACGAATTTCGACTAAAATAAAAATAACAACATAGAGCAATGGATACACTATATACGTCTACTGTTGGACAATTAAAATGAATATTAAATGTAATATCCAATACGGTAATAAAATAAGGCAATTCAATATTAACAGAAAGTAATAATCTGGTATCACTAATATTACATTCAGTGATGAACTAATAAAATAAAAATATGCACGATTGTTCAATCTCGGTCAGTGCCTTCAATAATAATTAAGGCTGTGATACTTGTTTCCCAATTGAAGCTCCATTGATGGAATACAGCAATAACTTAACAAGAACAGAAAACGTATTCTAACTTATTTAAAATAAAATAATTACATTCCTCAGCCTGCATTTCAAACACTGGCGTTAACATATACATTAATGTTCATCTATTTAAATTGTACAATTGATTAACAATGATATTTAAAGCTGTTACAACTGATACTTATTGTGCAGTTGTCACTTCATTTTGCAAACTTACAATTAGATGAACCAGTAGAAACTGACTACTTAAACTAGATTTCCTAAAATTTTGTTTCACTATCATTTTTCAGTTATTTTTTCAACATTATATATATAGAGAGAGAAATTACAAAGAAAAAATTTAATATGGAATCTGGTGAATCACTTAGTGTTAGTATTAGGACACTCAGTATTAGTATTAGGACAACAAAAAGAAAATTAAAAATAAATGGAAGAAATCAGATTGTTCAGCAAAATATAAATTTACTGTGCATGAAATTTTCTTTATAGCATAAGAATTACCATTTCTCTGTATCATAAGAATTTAAAATGCCACAAACATTTGATTATACACATTAATAAAACAGAATTATACACTTACATTAATTACAATTAACTAATTCTTTGAAAGTGTCACTCAGAAACTAAATGCATGCGGTAATCATAATTTCAACTAAAGTCCATTAACACTACCTTAAATGATGTTTAGAATTCCTTGGAATTTTTTTTCACATTTTTGAATATCAAAAGAAAACATTAAAAAAAACTGGAATATAACTCGGCCAATATTTTATCAAATTTTATATTGTTTATAAATGATAAAAACGTGCAGTTACACATAATAAAGATTCTTACAAACCGTGCCAAATGTTTACAGCATGCATTTAACTAAGAAATTTATTTTGAATGACAATCTCTGAAATAATTTTGCTCTGTGTAAAATATAAAGGACCAGTGCATTCTGCTCTTGTAAGTCCTCTTACAATTTAACACTCTTGTTTATTTTCACTGTTCAGATCAATTATACAGTCTACCATATTGACACTGACAGGTTTATGAAGCATCTTTTCTACACTTCATAAAATTGTTTGTTATTAGCATTCTGGTAAAAAAATAATGATAAATATTTAAAACACACTTCTAAATTTTGAACATTTTGAGGTAGCTGTGCATCCCCTTCGAAATTTATACATTTTGGAATATGCTGCATTAATTTCTGCTTCTCCAAGTATTTTCAGTTTTTTTCCCCTTCTGCACAGCATTAAATGTTTCTCTTTTATCTTGCTCTTTGGTGGATTAAAATATTTCTCAAGGTCTTAAACCCATGATTCACATGCATATCATCTTGTTATTTGGAGGATAATATTTCTCATGCTACTTAAATCCATAACCCTCATACATACAGGTGTAATGAATTATTACCTTCATTCATACAGTTGATTTGAAAGGAAGAGGAAAAGAAGATTCCAAGATTAAAATAGCGTAATAATAAAGCAATAATGAATGAATTTATATGATGATTAACAATTAAATAATAATTATAAACAAATTTATAATCACATGCAAATATATTTAATTACATAATAAGCAAAAAGTACTTTAAAACTATACAATATCTACCAAAAACTGTCTTCCAACACATTAGCAGGTGGTGACCCAAATTTTGAGAACCACCGGAAGTTAAAAACAGAACATTTAATTAATTCTCAAATGTTACATCATTTTCAATGCCAGAATTATTGTGCTTCATTTGAATAAATAAAATTCTCTCACCAGTATCCAAATCTTTTTCACTATGAAAAACATTCCACACTTCTTCGATTAATAATTTCTCTTAACCACAGTTTCCAATTAAAATGTAAGACTACCTTTTTCTGTTTCTTTAATTTCTGTGGAAAGTAACTATAAAGCTAGTGTTTTTGATCAAATAACCCAACAAAATTAATCAGCAAAGGAAAAACAATAGCAATTTGGTGCTATGAAAATAAACAGGGAAAAAAGTGCACTTACACCTACAGTGGTGAACTCACCTCTTTCATGCATTTCACTTACATGATGTTGCCAGGTACTACGAAACATACTGTTATCTATATATTAAAATAATGTTTGAAATTCAAAATATATATATAATGAAACAAATGTTCATTTTAAATGTATTTTTTAAAAGGGTAAAGAAAAAGAACTGATAGTAAAGAAAACTTCAAGTTAGGTTTTTAATTAATTCTGAAATCTATCTAATGCCTTGGTAATTTACCTTGTTAGTTTCTTCCCCTGTTGCTTATGGAAGAAAGATGGAATCATTTATAATAAATGATTGAAATGCTTGCTTTTAATGTATAACAATACTAAATTAATATAATCCAATAACTATATGCAGCCAACTAGAAACACGATACCCCACAAGGTTGAGCATATATGTCAGCTCTGTAAGATGAACAAAAAGGCAAAAAGTAAAACAATATGCATATTAGGTAACACTGAACTACTTACAGCCTGAGAAAAAACAATATCTCGTCTGTGTCTCACTTTCTGGGTTAAAGGTAAGCATTTTGTTGATTCCTATGAAAAGTAGATAAATCAATTAAAAACTTATATCCATACACAAACACATATACAAATAAATATATATAAATTCAACAATTACTATAACACATAAAAAAGAAATGCTCCTTGGCACATTTTCTTTAAAATTTCAATTATAATGGCTACTCCAAATGAAATCCTAGAAAATATATACATGTAGACACTTAAATTGACCTGTTATACTTAAGCAAGTAATATTTATATGGAATACATGAATAATGGAATTTATCGCCACTAAAAAACTGACAGATTGCTAAATAACATTTAAAACAATAAAGTTATCTATCTTCCTGCTACACTGATTATGAAAAGCAAGAGAAAATTAGAACAAATAAATATAAAAATAAAAATAAACAACGGGGAAGAGCCAAAGTATTATAACGACCTGTTTAATATCATGATATGGCCCTCTATGCTGTCAAAAGGGCTCTTACAGTTATTTATAATTATCTTATTACATTATTTTACAGCTGTCTATGGCATTAATACAACAAGCTCTTTAAACATTTATGTTCAAAATTCTATCAAGATGAAAATCTTGTTATCCAATAGATTAAAAACATAGTTATTAGATTGAAAAAAAAATTCTAGACATAGATTTTTGCATGTTCTCATTTAGAGGCTAGTTCATCTAACTCATGTATATTATTTCAATAATAAATTTATTGTTTACTTCATAAATCAAATCTTTTAAAATGTTATTAAATAATTATTAAGCTATTTTATTTTGAATTTTTTTTATTCATTTGAATTTTTTCCTTGGAATTTCCAAGAAACTTTTTAATGAGAAATGCTGACCTGCAGTAATAATAATAATAATATACTGATCTTTTGCTATTACTGATTACTTCAAAAATCAGTTGTACTCGGGCAGCAATTGACATAAGTTAAAATTCAAAATAAAAATAAATAAATAGACAATTTAAGTAATTTTTTATGAGAATTCCCTATCTGAAGCATTAAATGAGTAATCAGTTAACAACTTTTGGTTACATGTGAGTTTCTCGAGCTAGAATTTACTGCTCTTACACATCCCACAGATGACTGATTTTATTAACTTCTAAATAGCAGGCAAGCCCGCCCGCTTGTTCGCCGGGATTCGAAAGATGGACAGAACTATCAGTGTTCAGCTGAGCGGGCTGCGGCCGCTATTTGGGGAAAACCATCAAAAGACAATACAGCCAGCCTAGTCACAGGAACTCAATTTAGAATGAACCACTAGAGTTCAGTGATCTAATCCATTTAACCACTGTAGAAGGAGCTGATCTCTATTAAACTAACAGTCTGTATATCTTATTCATATCTTTCAAAGTAATCGCAACTGTTTAGCATTAAAATTATTTCAAGTATCCCACTTGCCATGAAAGGTATCTGGCCTGCAATGATGCTTAGGGAGGTGATGACATTACAGTACTGGTGTGAATGATTGAAAACATGCTTCTTTGCTAGTAATTCATTAGCTATATAATATACAGGAATAGACTGCCTGTATATTATTAGAGAATTTGAAAATTATTGGGTAAGGAAGTAATTTCAAACAATTTAACATCCAATTCTAATGCTTGCATGTCCCCACTCCCTAAAATTTTGCTTTTTTTCTGGTGCTTCAATATCTGATGACAAATTCGAAATAATTTATGTTTTCTATGGTTTAAGCAAAACATACACTAAAGTAGGATTAGAGCAATCAGTATAACAATCATAGCCTTTCTAAAGTGATAACACAAAGATTCCAAAGCTCCCAATGGTAACATTTATTTTCAGATCTCTTGTTATAAGACAACATCTATCAACAATTTCCTATTTAAAGATATATATCTCCACTTGATACATCCACCCTACTTTCATTTTTATTAATATGAATTCATATGGAAACTCTGGAAGAAATATGAAACCCATCCGAATACATCTTAGCCGATACTGCAGCCTAATGGCCACATTTAAATTAAACAAGTTACTCTTAAAGTCTTGCTTTCAGAGTAAATTTTATCAGCAAAAAGTTTTTAAAGTGTGCTGTTCTTTTCTTGACCTTTTATTATGAAATAACTCACGAAGAAAACACATTTTACAAGAGTTTTATCTAAATTTTCTTCACTACATTATCCTATAACAGAAAAGATCCTCATTTAAAAAAATATAGTTACTCATTACCATATAGTCAACAAATAATGTATCAGACCGGTTCCAAGCTAGTATCAAAATTCTGCTGAATGAAATAAAATAACACCATAACACCTATGCTGTTAGAATGCTGTGCCTGTTTTAGGAGACTCTGCAAAAGGCTTGCAGAAAAATTACATCTTTCACGTCATATAAAATTAAATAACGTCATTTAATACTTCAGCATTAAAAACTTTTTCAGTGCAAATATTAAAAACATACGTCTTTATTAATTTAGAAGTCAAGCAACAAAAATCAGCATTATATTTGCAAATTTTCACAGGACTACTTCACGTGCAATTTTATAGCTAATTGATAAAAAGAAAGGAATGACAACAGAATTCTTATTATCTCCTAAAACAAGAGTGTGCCTTCTGGTGTGTTGAGATGAGAATTTTTTAACCCTTTGGATAATAATGTTGGGTGAAAAGTACTTGTCAATAGCTACTGCTTTTAAATAATTTAGTTCTTGATCAAGAGCCAATTTGGATGAGCAAACTTGAAATTCACGGAAAGCAAAGGAATAAAATGAAGCTAACTTTTGTTTAGCCCCCCCCCCAGATGATATGATTTGAAGTATGGTGGAATGCACACCGATGAAGGTTTATGGTAAACCGTAGTACTGAAGTTGGATGTGTTATGTGTGACCAAAATGTTGAATGGAAAAGAATTCCATGTCTCAAATTCAAAAGTAAACTGAATAGCAGAATCAATGGAATTCATTATTGAAAGAACTTTATTTAAATCATGTTTATTACCGTCAAACAGGATAAAAGTATCGTCTAAGTAGTGGAACCATACCAGGACGTTTAAAAATTTAAATAATAAATAATTTTCAATAATGATTCTCAAATAATTTTCATTCATCATAATGTATGTAAATATCAACTAGGATGGGACTAAGAGGGCTCCCATGGCTAATCCCTCAGTTTGCTTGTAATACTTATTTTGGAAAACAAAATGCATTTCAAATACATAGACAATACTTTTACCCTGTTTGACAGTAATAAAGATGATATAAATAACGTTCTTTCAATAATGAATTCCATTGATCCTGCTTCCGTTGATTCTATACACTGATCAGTTCACTTTTAAACAACCTTCATCGATTTGCCTTCCACTACACTTCAAATCATATCATCTGACTAAACAAAAGTTAGGTTCATTTTATATCTTTGTTTTCCGTGCACTTCAAGCTTGCTCCTCCAAACCAGCTCTTGATCAAGAACTAAATTATTTAAAAGCAGTAGCTACTCACAGGGGCTTTTCACTAAACATTATTAGCCAAGCAGTTAAAAAATTCTCATCTCAAGACACTCAAAAGGCACATTCTTGTTTTAGGAGATTATAAGAATTCTGTTATCATTCCCTTTCTTTCCATCAATTAGGTATAAAACTGAACGTATTTTACAGAAATTTAACTTTTGGGTCGTTTAGTCTCCTATCAATAAACTTCTGAGTTCCATACTCAAGGACCTCATCCCGGATATGAATTCCTGTGGTATTTACAGGATTCCTTGCTAGTGTGGCTTAATTTACATTGGTCAAATAAAGAGAGCCTAAAAATTTCAAGTTAAGGAACATGAGGCATATGTTAGAAACAAGGAAACACAGAAGTCCCCCATTGCCCAGCACTATTGATCCGAAAATCACATTTTCCATTTTTTTGCAGCCAAAATTATTCAAAAAACATCGTCCATTGGTGAACTAGATTTTCTAAAGGCTTTTGATATACAAAATAATCTTTCTGTTCTACTTAACGACCCTAATTCCAATCTTTCTTTACCTTCAGCCTTTAAGGAAATTATGCTCTAGTTTTCTTGTTTCATCAATAGATGGCGCCGGTAGTTTAATTCCTGTCCAATCATTCTTATCACAATATCTTACCTTGTTCATTTGCACTTTGGTAGCAGAGGTGATAGTTCGGTAAAACCATCGAAACTAGTCCTGCAAAAATTTGCAAATATAACGCTGATTTTTGTTGTTTGACTTCTAAATTAACTGTTACAGATGTCAGAAAGTCTCTGATATTGGTACTTCCAAAGGTCCATAATACATCCCCTTATTCGCTTTGCCTCAAGATAATATATTATTTGTTCAAGTTTCTCTAAAGAGTGCATAATTTTTGGAGGGGAATAATAATAGAGTCATATTTTATTATTTAAAATTAAAGGACATTGTAATTTGATATGAACTTATAGATTATTTATGATATTGGTATTTAAATATATATTATTAACACAAACATTAACACAAAAACGTATTTTGCATTATTTATCATTTAGCATCTTAAAGGTGTTAGAGTAAAAATAATTTCAAAATTTAATATGCATAAGAATGTGGATTATTTTATGAAAGTGTTGTAAGATCTAGTCATGTTCACTGTCATAAAGTTAATGTGATCCGACTAGAAAACCTGGTAACTTCTCGCACACGCATAATAATACAAGCACAGAAGAGAGATAAACAAACCCTTTATTATTCGTCAAACTCTTAACATAAATGCATGTGCTTCATGCTTACAAAAATACCGTCTAATTGCAGGGAGAACTTAATAATTAACCAATAACATCAGAGATGAATAGTCGTGTCATGCTGGACTAACAATTTAGTTTAAGGCTAACTACGTAGACTCAACAGGCTAAGAGTAATGCTAAATTTTAATATTCTACTCCATATGCACAATATATTTTAAGTTTACTGTTATAGTAATCCATGCAACAAACCTCAAAACTAATTAATGTTGTGTCGTGAAATTTAAGTGTGTTTAGTCTTTTAAGTAATTAATTATTTAAGTGTTTTATTTTTATTTGTATTTGATTTTTAAAATTGAAATTCTGAAGAGCATACTGAATATATATGTATTTATAAAATATGTATTTAAAATCTTTAGGCAATTATTTTTCTTCAACGATCCAATTTTTTGACGAAGAAAGAGAGCGTCTTTTAATGGAAATAAAATCTGTGGAAATAGCTTTTAAGATAACAGTTGGAACTGAGGGCGGTCTGGTGTTGTTTCCTACATCTTTTGTTACTGAGCAGTAAGAGGAGTTTCTAATTAGCTTTCCCTCATTCACTTGCACTCTCGCTTTGCGAATGTTGCTATGCTTATATAAATCAGTTCCTTCGGAAAAAAGGAGCAGTTGTAAATTTGAACTTTATTTTGTTGTTCTCCTTAGATTTTTTTCGCTTGTTAGTAACGGGGTCAAATTTTTAGTCTCCATGCTGAGGATGACTCATCTACAGCTGGTCAACAGTCGACTGTGGACAATGACTCTATTTTGATTCATTTAAGGGGGTTGATATTGCTCAGTTAAATTATAGTGAAAGTCTCGAGTTGGCGAGAATTAATTTTATGCATTTTGACCATTAATATTTTATAGGAGGAGAAACCGAGATTTCCTCGGTTCTTGCACGAGTTTAGAAGTCAGTTTTTTGAGTATGCTACATCTTGAGACAAGAATTGTTCAAAGAGAAAGAGCGTTTGCCCTGCGGCCGAGCTTCATCCTTGTGGGCTGTCTTGCACCTGTGGTCCGCCGAGGCATGTTGAAGAAAGACGGAATTGTGATAGAAGAGTTGGAAGTGCATTTGTGTTGGATGACAAGAGCTCTGCACAAAAATATAGCATCACTTCATCATCTTTCTCAGCGAACTATAAATAGTCATTCTAGAAGTGTTCCTGATAGAAGGGTTGGAAGATTTTAGGAAGTTCCCAGAAGCTCTCCTGATAAAGAATTTTTGATGCATTTGGTTGCTTGCAGACAAGAGTTCTACTCAAAATTATAGCATCGTCTCATCTTCATATCGTTTTTCTGTGAACTATAGTTGGACGCTCCCTGAGGTGTTGTGACAGTAACATGATCATAACTTCGGAAAAATTGTTTTCCACCTGTGAGTGAAATATTTTAATTTATTTTTGTCTCTATACTCTGTCTATCTTAATTCCATGGTGGACTAGTGATATGATTCATTTATGTATATATAAGCATTTTAAGAAGTGACTGAGAACTCAGTTATTTGTGAAGGATTAAGATTTTTTTCCTCCAACTTAATTAGTAAATTATCTTATACATTTTATTGGTACCATTATAGTATTTGTCAAGTGAGAATAGTTTAAATTAATTTGTCAAGTGAGAATAATTCAAATGAATCTTGAGTAACTGATAGAAAGAGATTTCCTTTCGATATTAGAGAAATTTTTGTGCCTTTTAAGAGAATTTTAACTTATTGTCTATAAAATATGAAATTTATGTTAGCTATAATTTCTATATAAGTTTGTGTGAAATCCAGTTAAATATTTAAATTAATGTTCTAGTGTAATCGTTATTATGTTAATCATTATTATGTTAAACTGCAAAATCTGATCTTGATAAATGACTCTTGACGGAAATATGTGGAATATTAATTGCTATTGTATTTAAGGGCTATTGTATGCCAGCTCTCCTATAAATATATCCAAGATATTAATAAATGAGTTTGATTTTATGTTATTACTTGCTTTTTTTGTGTGTGTTATGTAGTTGGTTTGTTTAGTCACTTCATTTGTTTGAGCCTTAAAGCTTCTAAGAAACATGGAGATTTTATCGGGGTTACGGAAAAATGTTTATGCATTCAGGGTACTCACAACGCGCCCTCTTATATTTAGCAAATATGTAATAATCACGTCTTATTGAATATTTGAATGTTTGTTTTAGGTGCCAGGAAAGTTAAAACTAGTGCTTGAATTTTCTAAGTGGAACTGACGGATCGTATTTGAATATTTCTTCTTTGGTGCTTACGAGGTTTTGATTTAATGAATCTGATCTTGTGCTCTTGAGTTAATTTTTTAAATGAGTGAATATGTATATTTAATTATTTTTAAAAAATGTTTTAGTTGAGATAGTATTCTATTCTACCGAGTACCAGAGGAGATTTATTCCTTCTTCCCTTCAGGTTAAGATTTATTAAGATGAATTTGTTTTGCTTTGTGTGAGTTAAATGATTTAAGAAATAGTTAATTTAGATATTATTTTGAGTTAGTTCAATCAACCAGTTCCTTCCTCTGCTTCTAACTAGAAGAATTGTAGTATTGATTTATTTTAGTTTAGTTTGCCCGACACCAGTCAGTTAAATTAGGCAGTTAAAAGTTTAAAAGTTAAAAAGGGTAAACCTGTAAAATTTCAGCTTTGTAATATTAAGATAGTTATGAAGCAGTTTTGCCAAGTATTAAATGTTGAATATTACTATGAAATATTTCCTACAGATTTGAGCAAAGATTTTTTTAATATGTAATGTATCAAATTTTTAATGGTAATTTTGTATCAACATTTCTATTATAAAATTACCAAAATATTTTTGTTGTTACGCATATGCATAGTTGTTATAAGTTACTGCAGGAAAAACATTTTATGCACATTACTATTTCAGCATACAAATGGCACTATTAGAAATGGGGAGACCTACTCAAGGTACCTTTATTTTAAAATTCTGTCACTGAAGTATCCAGATCCCATTCAGAGATTTAGAAACTAATGTGAAACGTGAGAAACTGAAATATGAATGAAGTGAGAAGTGAAAAAAATGAGATACTACTGCAAATTTAAGCAAACAATCCTAAGTTACACTATAAAGACCAGGAATTCCATCATGAAAATCATTTGAAAATTTCCCTCATGTAGCCTTTGAAAATGATGCATCATTTACCAGTGTTTGAGCAGAAAGTCAATTGATATTGACCGACAGAGTTTTATGACTCAGCTCTGACTTTTAATCAAATCACAGCTGTTTAACTCACTATAATACTGACATCGAAAACTCTGTTTAATTGACTCAGTTCTAGCCGAAGCTGAATTTCCTTCTACATTGTGGGGTTCCACCCTTTTATTTCACGGTTAAATGTGGCAGTCTCTTACACCAATAAGCGAATAATCGCTTGAGTGTGTAAACAGAGTTGTAAGATTCAAAAAGGGTTAATTACCCTTTATTTCTCAAAATAAGGATTAACTCAGTCAGCTCCTACCTCAGAGCATACAGAAAAGCCTCCACTTGGGTTTGAGCTCAAAGTAATAAGAATTAAAGCTCAACTAATGCTTAGCTAAAAAGATATAGCCAAAGCTATTACGATTCTGAATAGTTGGCCCCTAAATCTCAATTAAGTAGGCGAAGCTATCAAGGGCCTGAAGTACAGCCGAGCATACTAATAGCTTAGAGAGAGACATAACCAAAGGCAAATGCGCGCTAGTCAGAAACTCTGGCTCTCTAACAAAGCCAGTGAAACATAGACTTAAATACTACTGTTACTCATTCGCATTAAATGCATTTCTGAAAATACATTCTGGTAGCAAATTGTAAGCTGAAATTACGATAGACCAGAAAGTGTTACAAACTTAAAATAACTGTTATAAACTTAGGATAGACCTTACAACATAATGAAACTGATTGGAAATTCCAAAGATTTTTCAATTTGGATTCAGTTGAAATCTTAAATCCAAATTAAAGAATCATTTTTCAACTAGCCAATACAGTCAAAGATTCCATTTCAAACACACAAGAAAGTTAATGAACTTATTTGGGTGATGCAAGAACATAGCATTAAATTCCCTTTTTCACTAGACCTTAGAACTGCTTTTTATTCTGTGCCAGGATAAATATAGTTGGACAAGACTTGACATGGATTGGCCATGATAAAGGACAGGTACATATTGCCCAGGATGATCAAAAACTTTGAAGACTGCTAGAAATAAATATTCTATACTCGACCTTGAAGTGATACCGACAATTAAAAGATCCCAATTGTAGAGACAAAATTTACCCAAAAACAATATATGTGGCATGTTTAAAAAAAGAAAAATGATGCACCCCACTTGGATTATTTCATACAACAGCCACATTGGTGTATACCTAACAGAAATAATTTATAAGGATTCTCTTGCAAAGCAGCAGATAAAATACAAATGAGGCAAAAATCGAGAGAAACTGAGGTAAAAAAAACTGTGTAAATAGGAACTTCGCTGTCTAGACTAAATCATTTTCTGTTAAAGCAAATACACACAAGAACCTGAGAGAAAAAAGTTTCTTCATTAATCCTCTTTAAGGATGCATATTAAAAGGAATTTGTTTCCCCTCCTTAACAGCTATGACCATAGGTTTTTCACTGGTTTATCAAGATCATAAACCCTCCGACATTTGACTGCTGGAAATCCAACAAAGTCCTTGAGGAAGAGATAATGAAAATTCTTCTGACAAATAAAAAATTGCTTTCACATCTGTGCCTATACTCAATTATCCTTATTTTGAACACAACTTCATTCTTGATGGAAATACCAAAAGAAATAAAACATGCACAATTCTTTTACAAAAAATAAAAAATGAATGCATTACAGTTTATTTCACAAAAAATCCCTTGAAAATCTATTTGGAGCTACTCTATCACTACCATGGATCTCCCAGCCATTATTAAGGTTTCTTGCATGAACTTAACTGCAGAATACTTCTGGCATTACCACTATTCATATGAATTCCTACTATGCATACTTTAATCATTCTTAAGGAATAAAAATCCAGGACCCTGAGTGTTCACCAGGGACGGGCACATGACACTCATTGAATTAAGTAAGAAATGCATTTTATACTAATGCACGATAAGTATAATAAACATGTTTTGTAATTACACAATACTGTATATATAATCTAATTGATTCCCCTCAAATTAAAAAAGTAAATAAAAATTTATTGACATAATTACTTGTTTCCAATTTCCCTGACCCCCAATTTTTTCTGCATCTGCACATCAGCATCCACAGAAAATACCTGGGTGGGGGTAGGAAATTTCTGTAATGATTACCGCAAAACTAAATTAATTTCAGCGATTAGGAAACCTACAGCATCTACACTATATACACCTGTATAAAACATAAGAGTTTACATGAAAGAATAAAAGGTAATCATACAGCAAAAACAACAAAAAAGTCAGGATATTGAAAAGTAGACTGCATATCTTTTGCCACATGCATACTCTGAAGATGATGTCGACAGCTGGTACTTTTGTTTCTTTTTCATTCCTCCATATTTTTCACTAGACAGTATTTTGGGGGGGGGGAAATGTCTCATGACTGTTCGAGTGGATAAGATTACTGAACATAGGGAATTCGATCCCAGTTTAATGCCATGCACATGGGCTGGCTGTATGGTTAGTTTTTGTGGTTTTCACCACATGTCATGCAAAAATGAGTCGGTTTCTCTTAGAAAATACTGTGAAAATGCATCCTTGAGGCAGATAACTAATGTGCTTTTCACATAAATATAACCAAAAGCAAGACAGGCTCTGTTGGAAACCCTACATTAGATTTTATTTGTTCATAACAATCATGACATGAATATATGGAATTCACTTTCAAGTTTAAGAGTTTAAACGTTCTTTTTGTGTTGACACCTGTAATTAGCTTCTTTCTAGAGACTAAACGCTATTCATAATGGGAAAAATCCTCTCTACTGGAGCTTATGAAATTGGCAATGAGAATGATTAATTAGATGGGGGAAATTACAGTCCTTTAAAAATCCCAAGCAAAAACCTAGACATATTTACAAATCTCAGATGTCTGGTAACCCTAGTTAAGCACCAAGCATACTTGAACACAACCTCATTCTACTGTGTTGATGTACTTTCAAAATTCCTGAAGGTCTTTTAACCAGATAGAGCTAGGGACTAAATATGATATACACATATTCCCAGTTACAAAATACATTCAAAGAGTAATGCTGATGCACTTTCATGGACTATGTACAAGTATGTGTAACCATTTTTCAAACACTGAAAAAACAATGACGTAAAATTCTTGTACTGTGACACTGACATTCTCCTCAATTACAATGACACAATCAATTAGAGAAAACAGAACCTATGAAAAGTGCAACTTAGACAAAGAATATTCATAAAAGACAACAATGAAAAATCAGTGATATATCATGAGACATGGCCATATTACTATCAGTTTCAGCTATTCTATTATCATTTACATGTTTAAACCTTGAATATGTGAATGTTTTTAACTTTACATTATAAGAGACAACTATTACAAAAAAATTTTTTTTTAATATTGACTTTTATAGTACTTAACCAGACAAATATGAATACTAGCTTAGACCAGACTAAGCATGAAATGCCTTTCTTACCAACAAATAATGGTATTTCATGCACCAGTCAAAATTGTACAGCTTAAGATAATAAAACCAACAGGACATAATAAAAACGAAAACTTAATTCAAATGACATCCAAAAGTTTTATTTCCGTGAAACTTAAAAATTCATTTTTTTTTAAATTGCTATTTTGGTACTGAGAATATTAAATCTGAAAAAACAAATGTAATCACCTGTCATTATCAATTGTATAAGATATTAAAATGTTTACTCACTTTAAGAGATGTAATGCTGTATGTCAACTTTGCAGTTTTTAGAAGACACTGGATAGCTTGTCGCAGTTTTTTTATGCTAGGCATCAGTTCAGCTGTCCAATTCAAATTCTTAGTCAAGGATTCAGTTGCATCTGACTCTGTCTTACTTCCACAGATAAATGATTGTACCTTACTCGCCATGCACATAATACTCGCTTTAATATTCAAATGAGTTAAATCCTATAAAAGATAAGAAATTATGCAAGATACAGCTTTAAAAAAATACACTTTAAGATTATCTTCAAGAAGCAGTTGCAGAAAAAAATGAGTGTTTTCAAAATTTAACAAAATGTATGAAGCTCCTGAATTTTAATCGTATATTAAACAAAGAACTTAAAACAATGCATATTAAAAAATTTCAGTAGCAATGCATATCAAATGTGCTTTAAAAAGGGAAAATAACCTTAATACTTATTAATAACAATTTTGGTTTGTTCGATTTTATGTGATTATGGCAAAGCCTCGAGGGCTATCTGCCTGAGGGGATGGATGTCTTTGTGGAGGGCTTTCTAAGGAAAACCAGCTTATATACACGTTACACATGGGGAAAACCATGAAAATGTCCATGCAGCCAACTCGTTCGCGGGATCTGAATCTTGGACCAAACTACTACTGTTGAGCAACTTCACCATTTGGCCACTGGTGGGCCTGATAACGATTTTGAAATTCATATTTCATTCGACTCATTTTTATCATATTCTGATATGAATGCAAAACATTTAACTTTTAGTTTATTCTTTTAATAAACTGTAAAATATTAAATTAATGCAAATAAAAACAGAGGATTTCATTATGCTGATATAACTGTTAAAATAATGATTCATTTTTTAACTGAATTCACAGCAGTAAAAAAAATCAATGGCATAAACATACCATAATTTAATCATCAACCAAATAAATTTATTATCATTGAAAAAAATTACGAAAGAAAAAGAGTACAGTAATTATACTGGATTTTTTTTCTGAATTCTCAGCATTCATGGGAGAGTTTTAAATTTTTAAAACTCAGGAAACACTTGAAAAGTATTTTCTACAAAATATTAGCTGTTTTATATTACATAATGATTTAATGTAAATGGATCATAAAATTATGCCTGAAACATAAATGCACTTACCAGAGGTTCAATCTCTTCTAAACTGTTAAGTGAACTAAGGCAGTTTTCAGAATCTTTAGAAGGAAGAGCTGCAGATACAATTTTACTTTCACTAGTATCTTTAAGCTTAGGTGAAGAAACTTCATTCTTATCCAGTACCTGCTCTTGTTCATTAATATTTTTACCAGGTAGGTTTCCTAGTGAATCTTCTCTATTTTCACATATTTGGTCTTTTACAGATGTTGCTTCAGAAGGTGTATTACTACTTGGAACAGTCCCAGAACATGCTACACTTTGTCCTGAACTAGATCTTAAAGAATCCCAAATGATTAGCACTTCTTCAACCATATTCGGTGCACAAACACGAGTAAGTTGGTCACCCTTAACAGAGAAAAAATGAGTTATACATATTTGAAAAATGGTTCACAATATATAAAAAAAATTTAAAGAAATTACGGTAACTTTCACAAATGAAATAGAAAACAGTAAAAAAAACTGATAATCAAATAATGAACACAACTCCCCATATAAAAATTTAAAAGTCACATAAAAACTTCTACAATGCTATAAAAAACACATTATCTAAAAATATTAACTCATCTAACACTTTTTTAACAGTTCAGATGCAAGAAAAGTTAACAAACAATAGAAATTTTTCAATTATTGCTTATCTGCTTAAAGAATGTTACAAAAGAAGCTTTCGTCAGCGTTCCTCAAGTACCATAAATTTATTTAATTTCTGCTTTATTCATTGAGCTAAATTTGCTTCAATGTTGCAACTGGCCAAGTACTCAACTATATATCTAGATATTATATTTGTAGCGGTCTTAAAACTGTGTCTAAGCTTTAAACTTATCTAGAATCTAGCAATTTTCTTAGATAATTTTTATAAAAAAAACTGTGAAAAAGAAAAACTAGGTCAAATCATAAAATATTAAAATTAACACTGTATAGACATTCTTCAGTAGAAACATGCAGTTTTCAGTTTTGTACAGATAACACATTTTAAAATTAATATATGTTTCCTAATCAAATTTCTTTCTTTAAAGAAACAACCAGTAACATTCAATAATAGATTATCTACTTTGCTTGGAAGAAACAGAAATCATACAATTACATAATAAGGTACATAATGTATGTTGTTAGGAACATCAATTTATTAATTATATATTTTATTGTTTAATCAATAACAGCAACAAATACAAAGGCTATCTGCCTTACAGAAGGGATAATTTTATGGAGAATATTCAAAGAGACAAAATTAGCTCATATTCACACTGCATTGAGGAAAACCATTATTAAATATGATCACGTTATAAATTTGATCATTATGAACTCAATATATTTTAAATTAAATGTAGTTTACACTTACTTAGATACATTACTAAAAATTTTAAGAAGTGCATTTATTGCATTTAAATCGTTTATTTGTTAAAGCAATATAAATAAAACGTAATAATTATCTTATGAATGAACAGCAATGCTGGAAAACTGGTTATTTGCCAGGTTGTAAGGAGGGTAAATTAAAGGTCTTATGGTAACACTTGCCAAGTAAAATGGATAACAGATGGCATGGTAGTGTAACAAAATATAATAAAATGGCCAGAAAAATTTGGATAAACATCATTAAGGGCATTTTCGATATCTAAGATTAAACAAAATTATTAGAAAATCAGAAACAGTTTTGTTTACATCATGTGCCCATTTAATTACCTTTTACATACAGCAGTTGCTGAATTATTAAAATCACTTCCATTCCAGATATATTTGAGGTTATTAAGTAGCTAAGTTTAATACACAGAGATTTGAGCACTGCAAATTGCGATCAACTTTAAATGCATCTAATAACATAGTAAGTAAACAACTAGGCTAATAATTAATATCTAAAATAATAATTTAAAATTAATGCTAAAATGAAACTCTTTGTGCAGTTCTGTAAGCTAAAAAAATTATAAAATTTTGCTGACCAAGATTTTGGTTCCTGGAAATCTGACTGTAATAAGTGACATTAACCACTGAGTTTAATAAGCAGTGAATACAGTATACACATATACACACTGATGGTGATAAAAAATATTTGCCAAAAATGAAAAGGCAAGAAAAAGGGGGCAAAACAAACTACTTCTGTAATGGAATGTGTGTGTGGAAATGGAAGGTTGAGGTAGTACAGAGCAGTGTTGAAGGATAGATAAAAGCATTCTGATGTCATAAATCATCCTTCCCTGAGCAAATTTTGACTGGTATGCATTACTATGTGAATGACTAGCTCACTGACATGCATTTTATGTGTGGTGGCATAGCTAACACAGAGCAATTACTCAAAGGAGGTCCAAAGAATGATTTCTGAGTGTCTCCTTTAGGCAGTTGCTAAGTTTTCATTTGCAGACTCATTTATAACATGCATGTCAGCAAACTCCTCATTTATGTAGTGATACATAATGCTCAAAATTCGCACGAAGAATGATGATTAAAAGAATTCCACATGAAGAATGGACTGAAATTAGTAGATTTTTGCACATATATTCGCAAAATCTACTTATTTTAGTCCTCTCTAGCTACATTTTTGTCAGAAGTATGTATATATAAGTACCATGATATCTCTAATGATAGATGACATTTTCCTCCAACTCACGCTAACAACACGAATCAGAATGAGAGATGACATGAGAAGATGAGGAATGACAGATGACAAACAAATACAATGAAGAATGAAAAAGGATTTTAACATCATCTGTGTAATACTAACTCACCCCGTACATCTTCATTACATTTCTATTACATGTATCTCGATCTTGCAAACATTCATTCAACACTAATTAATCATTTATTTTATCTAATGTTGTCTCAAAACATCTGACATCTTCAAGAAATAAGCCGATAGAGATTCCTTACAGATTAAAATATTATATGATATGAAGCAGTGTTTACATATATATATATATATATATACATATATATATATATATATATACATATATATACAAGCAAAAACAACATGTCCCAAACATCCTTACCCAGCCTCAATTTTTGAAACCATCGGTCACCATTTAAAAGACACGTTTTGGTATTTTTAAACAACAATAAAAAATCAATTTTGCAAAAATTACAAAATTTAACTTTTTAATGTCCCCCTAGTCCTTATATTCATATTTCGGAAAATATTATATTTGTTACACAGAGCCCAATATAAAAAGTGTTACTCTCGTATGACACAAACTGACCGAGATATTTAGTTTGAAAGTTGATCATATTCAAGGTCACATAAAAATTGAACAGCAAAGTTTCTGCATTTGTATTTAGATAAAATATCAGTTCAGGAAAATATTTCTGTTGTTAACAGATTAAGTGATAAGCACTTCTGTGTACATTATTGAAAAACGTATTGAACAATATAATTCTCCCCCCCCCCAAAAAGAGATATTCCTGAAATCTTACAGATTTTCTTATTCCAAAAAACACTGGCAGGCTTCTGTACTGTGATATTGCTAGCTTTTATCCTTAAAAAGAATACTAGTTACAAAAATCTTTCTGCATTAAAACTGTTACAAAATCATAAATTAAAGAACATTGCACACTAATAAATCACAAAAGAATATCACTGAATGGCAACTGATGGAAAATACTCTTAAATTATTCTAATTTATTTCTTAATAGATCCCTCAAGGTAAATTTCGCAATTATATATCTCAATCAATTTTTGTCAAATGTTTTGTGTTTCATTTTTTATAAAGAGTATATAACATTCTCCTAAATAGAAATATAGGGGCTCAGAGAACATATGGAAAAGTATTTCATACCTTACACAAAATTATATTACAAAAAAATTTTAAATATGGAAGCATGAATCTTTGCATCATTTAAAACAATTTTGTAATTAAAATAGTATGACTATGATTTATGGTTGCAAAACTGAAGGCTACACTATTCCATACCATGTAACATTTTAATTCACCTAGAATCTTCAAATTTTTTTCTTAACTGAACCTTAATTGCAGGCATTATGTTGTTTATGTTTTTGAAGCTTTCATTCTTTTTTAATTTTAATTTATCAGGAATTTATACAGGAGAGCGAAGAAAGATCAGCTTTCCCCCTGGATTTTACTTAATTAATTCTATATTTATTTTGCTGCTTTTTTATTTCTTATTTGCACAATCAGGTTATGGAGAGGACTGATTACTGAATTATGTCATAGCACAGCAAGATTTTCAGTCAATGGAAATGATACGCTCTAACAGAAAAAGAACAATATTTCCATTATAAAGGAAAAGTCAGGTTACATTTCATAAGTAAACTGATGGCATCTTAAATACGAGGGTTGGAACTTTAATAGTGGCAACACAGCTGAAAAAACTCTACGCAACAATACCAAAGAATATCGCGTATACCACACGTGAACTACATACCTACCTTACCTCTCAGCAAAAAGACTCGTCCTGCCCACGTCACGCGCATGCGGAGTGACGCGAAGAACAGATCCTTGTATTAGCTCGCGGTCTAAAGTAAGTGTTGTCAGGATGTTTTCAAAACAATAACAACGATGTTGGATAAAAATTGACTGTGCCAGAGGTCGTACAGCACGACAGTGTCATCAAAGGCTTCAAGAGGCTTGCGGGGAACCTACATTGCCTTACAGAACCGTAGCAAGATGGGTGAAAGCATTCAGTGAAGGACGCCAAAACGTGGCAGACATGCTGCGGCCAGGTCGTGCGAGTGTCGATGCAGACGTGCAAGCTGTTGCCGCACTAACGGACAGTGATCGCCGCCAAACGATTCGTCAGCTGGCCGCACAAACAGGATTAGCGCATACGACTGTGCTGCACATTCTGAAGGAACGCCTGTCCATGAGAAAAATTGCTTCACGATGGGTTCCACATCAATTGACGGAAATGCAGAAATGGCTATGATACGATGCAGCCCGAACCCACCTGGAGCGCTATGAGTGCGAAGGAGATGCTTTTTTACGCCGTACCATTACGCTGGATGAGACTTGGGTCCGATCGTACCAGCCAGAACTGAGACGCCAATCAAACGAATGACGTCATCACGGATCACCACGACGTTCGAAATTTCGTCAGAACCACAGCAATGTGAAAGTTACGGTGATTCTCGTGTACGACTGTGATGGTGTCATTCTAATGCATACCGTTCCCCCACAGCAGACACCGTCACTGCGCAGTATTACTGCTCATTTTTGGAGCACAATCTCCGACCAGCTTTGAGAAAAAAAAGGCGAATTTTCTGCAGAACGCTCCTCTCATTTTGCAAGACAATGCTCGGCCGCATGCAGCGCAAGCTGTGACTGCTTTGTTCAAGCGATGGGGCTGGGAAGTGCTTTACCATCCACCATACTCCCCAGATCTAAGCCCTTGTGACTATGACTTCATTCCTAAGATGAAGGAACCACTTCGTGGCACTCGCTTCCAAACTGTTCCTGAGATTCTTGCGGCAGTAGACCGGTCCATTCAAACTATCAACAAAACAGGCGCTGCGACATTCTGCGACTTCCACATCGTTGGAAACGGGTTGTACACAATGCTGGCGACTATATTGAAGGACTGTAAGACATGGTGACATGAATCACTTTTGTATTCCTTGTAAATAAATAGTTGCCACTATTAAAGTTCCAACCCTCGTATGTTCATCCCATTTTGCTCCCTCAGTGGTAATTACTTTTGGTGAAACATTAGTAATTAAATATCATGAATTTGCCCTCCCCAGAATAACTTCCAACTTATATTTTCATAGCTTATGTGATTACAGATTATGACAGAATAATTATTTTCGCAGCTTTCAGGCATTTGCATTTCTTATTTTAAATACGCAGAGTGTAAATTAAGTTTTGTTTTGATTTTAAATATGCTTAGCATTTTTTTATCAGCTATCTGTTTGTAATCATTTTTCTTATATACATCTTGTTTCTATTTTTCTTACCTTATTTGGAAGAGTTACATAATTTTAGGGATGAATAGACATTCAATCTGATAATAAACATAGAACTGCAGTGGATAATGGAGTATAATAATAGCTAGTCCATAACTAAACGTTTCGGCTTAATATCTGTGCAAGGCTTGTCTGCACATTTGCTATCCATTCCCCTTATCAGCTGCCCCATGTGGTTCACCAAGGCCAATGGTCTCCCTGATAAGATAGATAAACCAATCATGCTTCATCTTTTAAACCAGTAAGTGTCTAACCATTAAGGGAAATAATAATCCTACACTAGAAGAAGGTGAGTTTGATTACGTTCTATCCACATAAACAGAAAAGTAGAAACATTTTGCAAATTAAAATGCAAAAAAAAATTTTTTTTACATATTTTGTGGATAATTTGTTTTAATACTTGCACAAATAAGATCAAAATATTATATGGAATTTAACATGCAATATTCCATAATAACAGGCCTGCGCAGAAACCTAGAAACCAAAGAAATAATCTGCTATATTAAGGAATAGCATAATAATAGTAATAAAATAAGGCAAAATAAATTGTAATTAATTTTAAATCAAGACATAGTTAGGTTTATGTCCTCTTCCAAAAACTGAAACTTTTTACATTCTAAGCCACTGAAAGATATTCATTCTTTCAGGAATATTTTTATGGCTAATAGAGAAATATATCTCTTTACAAACACTAGAATGAACTGCCTAACAAAGTAACAAGCAATTTATTACGGGTAAAAAACTGAAATATGCTTGATTTTATAACGGATTAAAATTTTTATAAACTAAGAACGACAAGTACATTAACAGGAATCTTAATTTTTATATCTTCTGAAGTTATTTAAACCGACTGTAAATTTTAATCTCTAGATGATTTTTATCCTACCTTTCACTATGCCAAATATCCCAAGCAATTATGTGTTTTAATCGGTGGTATAAATAGAACTCTTGGTCCCCTATGCAAAAAAATTTCTTGGGCCCTCTCCAATAAATTTACAGTACTCCCCCTAAAAAAAAGTTGACGTTTCTAGAAGCCATCATTTTGATGATGATTTTTATCAGACATGGATTAATAGTTAAAAAATCTGATATGGACACCAAATGACTTCTTTGTACGGCCTATTAAATTATACACATCTTTTGCTGCATTTCACTTCAACTTATTTCCTTGAATGATTCTAACTTTATAAGGTATTTCTCTTGCCTTCTTCGCATGCCTTCGTGGTGTAGTGGTCTGCAGGCTCAACGCGTAACGGAGAGGTCCGTGGTTCGATTCCCGGCGAAGGCGTTGCTCATTTTTCATGACTCCTGCTTCGAAATACCTAATATCTCTACACTGGCACCCGAACTAAAAAAGGTGGTGGATGATGATTCTCCACCACCGCGATTTGGCGATTGGGTCCCCCAAACCCCAGTCGCCCTTTAAAAGGGTTAGTATATAAGGTATTTCTCCCGCCTTCTTCGCATGCCTTCGTGGTGTAGTGGTCTGCATACTCGACGCGTAACCGAGAGGTCTGTGGTTCGATTCCCGCCGAAGGCGTTGCTCATTTTTCATGTCTCCTGCTTCGTAATAACCTAATGTCTCTACAACTTAACCGATTCTTCAAGGCAAGCAGCAAATATCTAAAATTGCAGAAGTGCACAATTAGATATTAAAGCAGTTCCCCATACAAAATTTCAATGCCCTATGCCTAATAGTTTTTTAGTTAGGGGTGATATATACGTATATACATACATACGTGCTAACTTACAAATGTCACAAAAAAATCCCTTTTTTAAATTCGTTTTAAGCTTTTTTGTAATCCTTTTTGGGAGTCCATGCGTTCAGATGACATGCATGCACACATTCATACATAAAAAAAAATTGTCCAAATGGATGCGAGAATGGTCAAAATTCATACCCAAAATTTTTCGCGATTACAAAAGAAAATGCTTATAATATCGTTCGGTATTTTATACTTATTGAAAACATGATATTCAATATCGTTTTTTAAAATGATAAGATATTTCTTTCACATTTTCCTTTAAGTTCATTGCCAATGTAAACATTAGTTTTAATACTTTTATTCTTAACATTCACTTTACCTTTTATCTGAGCCAACTAAAATTAAGGTAGTCTCATCAAGATAGCAAATTCCAAATAGTGGCAGAATGATTAAAAGTGCTGAAAATTAGTGATTCATTCTAAGCATTAAGCTGGGAGAATGGTCTAACTGCATAAACTTTTTTGTTGCCTTTTCTATGTGTAAGGAAATACGAGTTACTTTCTCTCACATAGCATGCCTTCCATGAGACAGACAAATCTTTCATCATTTGATATAATCAACTTTATGAACAAATAGGGTGTAAACTGCGCGAGACTATAAGGAACAATATCTAGATTAGAAATCGCTGTTTTCATCTTTCACAGCTTTTATAAACGTAAATAAATATTTAGCTGAAATTTATCAAGCCAGAAATTAAATTGCAATTAAAAGTTAATTAAATTATACTTCATGTTTTTGTTTAAATAAATGCCGAGATTAAACCATTTGTTATATATGTTGACTCGTCAAACATAGACACATTACTGTTTATTTATAAGATGAAATTAGATTAATTATACATAAGAGAGACATTGATGCTACATAGTCGGCGGCAAGTGACGAGAGTGATGCATCACAATTACTGTGAACTTCCCTTGGCTAACAGTACAGTTAGAGGTGCTGCCAGCTATCAGTTAGCACAGTAACAAATATCTAACATGCCTTTTTATATATATAACAAGACTAGTGCATGTTACAAAATTAGTACAATAATTATATTAAGTCATTACTTACTTAGCAGTTAACTCAAGAAAACATTTCGTCAAACTGCATACACTAACTCATTACATAACAGTTGACTTTAATAAACTTAGCAAAATTACATACCTTGATGACTCACTTAAATCTTTAATATTACGATTTAATGATTCAACTGATATTTTAAGAGTTCTAAACAGTTCATTAAATTCCATAATTAACGGTTCATTATCTACTCCATAAAGTACAATTTTATGGCTTCAACAAGTTCTTCCTAATTGCCTATATTGAAGAGGATTTATTGCATTTCTGCTTGATTGTCTTGACACTGGCTCAGTTGACACATTTCCTGGAATTTGAGAATGTTCAGTAGAATCACTTTCCTGTTAAATACGTGGATTCTGCTTATCATCAGCTACAAGAATAGGTTGATACTGTGTTGATTGACCACGTTCAAAGAAATCTTCCGCTGTTCTGTTCCACTTTGTAGTTTTACACATAGAGTTGTCTTTACAAATATAATGTCGGTTTCTCTTATACACAGTTCCATAATTTGCTTTTATGACATAAAATCTGGGTTGAAGATCTGTCTTTATGATTATATCCAGTTTCCAAGGCTCTTTAATTTTCCCTTTGAACCACACTTATCATTTTCATGAAGTTTTGGAAGCTGGGTTGCATGCTTATTGGCATATTTCTTTTGCATCATCTGTCTTCTTTCTAAAGCTTTGCTCTCACCTTTTACTTAAAATTTTGGTTGCAATGTTTTAGGATGTTATGGCAGGAAAGAGCTCAATCTCCCCATTAATAATTCAGCTGGGGATTGCAAATCGTTTGCAGGTTGAATTCTATAATCTACCAAAACAATATACAAGTGTTTTCCTTCTTCCGCTGCTTTGTTCAGATACTTCTTGAGAGCTTGAACAGATCATTCAATTTACACATTTGCTCGTTGAAAATGAGGTGATGTGATGTTATGCATAATCCCCACTCTTCAAGAAATTTTCACAATGCTTTCAAGTTCTATGATGCTCCACAATCAGTGATGACCTTCTCTGGTATTCTATATGTTGTAAAAATGGACTTCATAATTGTCATTACAGCTTGAGCTGTTATACTTTTAAGTGGTTTCAGCTCTACATGTTTTGAAAAGTAATCCATCATTAACAATTATTGTAGTCCCTTCAGGTAAAAGAAATCACAGGCAACTTTTTGCCAGGATCTCTCTGGTACATCACAGTCTAAAAAAATTTCTTTCAGATTAGCCTGTTGATATTTCTGACATAGCTCACATTTGGAAACATATTCTTCCAAATCTTTGTTGATGTTATGCCACTAAATATATTCTCTAGCTTTAATTTTACTAGAAACTATATCTTTCGGAGATACATGCAGTTTTTTCATAATTTCTTGCCCAAGAGATGCTGGCACAGCTAGTCCTTGTCCTAGTCAAATTATTCCGTCTTTTGTCGCATAAAGCTCTTGCTTGCAATGCCAGTGAGGATGTGCTGCTGGCCTTGTTTTGCATCTTTCTGGTCATCCTTTTTTATACGAAATAACACACCTTGCGATTCAGGGTCCTTTTCTGTCATTTTGTTGGAGAGGCTTGTGTTAATAGACTTACAATAACAGTAGGTTCATGACTGAAGGTGTCATCAAAGGTGCCAACAGTTGACTGTGCTCTGGACAGGGCATCAGCTATCAGCAATTCTTTTCCTGAGATATATTCTAATTACAAATCATACCTGTTCAGTTTGAGAAGAATGTGCTGAAGATGAGGTGAGATTATATCATAAAGTTTCTTACTAAGGCCTAGTAATGGTTTGTTATCAATCTGCACTGTTACATGTCTTCCATACCTATAGTACACTGGTTATCATAAATTAAGGAAAAATCACAAAATTAGCGATAACTCCCTCAAAAATAAGCCAAACCGCATAAAATTTAAATATGTTGCCAAGTAAGAGTAGCTAAGTAAAGCTGCAATATGCAAATTAGTGGCGCTGCACTAGGAATACGTCATCGGCGAGGAGCATAAAAGTCCATGGTTGAGAGCAAGCCCACATATTTCACTGTGACAGTAACATCAGAAATCCGAGATGGCCAATTCGCAACACTGACCTCAAGGCATCATTTGCCTGCAGAAGCACGATGGAGAGCCATTGGAAGACTAGAGGCAGGACAAGGTCAAACACAAGTGGCCAGATGGCTAAATGTGAGTCCTTCTGTGGTTCATACACTTTGGAGGCAATTTCAAACCACAGATTCGGCATCTAGGAGGTTCAGCCAAGGACGCGCAACTGCTACGGCGAGCACCGATAACCGATATTTGACATTATGTTCATGTTAACGACTAGTGTACTTGTCAATTTTATCGTACTGTATGTTTTTGTATGTTTTGTATTTAGTATTTATCATGTTTCAGTCTTGCATGTGTGTCTCTCGTATCGTTCCATCGTAAGTCTGCGCTTCCTTTTCTCTTTATTGTTTTTGTTTTGCTTGTATATGTCTTTTCCAGGTTAATGAGTATATTATAATGCGAAACAACCTATCAATTCTACAAGGGGTAGGGCTGTTTTGCCCAGGCACCCTGGTGCTACACCACTCATAAGGATACCACGCAGGAATAGGAACACTACTCCGACTCTTCTTAGATCCTTCCTTGCTGCAGCCACCGAAAGGTTGGTGTCAATTTCAACGGTGCGTAGAAGACTTCGCGAAGGTGGTCTGTATGCGAGGCGACCAGCCATTTGCATGCCGCTCACGTCACGCCATAGGAGGGACCATTTGCAGTGGGCACAACAACATGTCCACTGGACACCTGATCATTGGAGGGCTGTTCTCTTTACAGATGAGTCTAATTTAGTCTAGAAAGCGAGAGTAGGTGTTATTTGATATGGAGAGAACCTGGAAGCCATTATCATCCGTCAAACATCCGTGAAAGAGATGCATATGGAAGAGGCAGTATCTGTGTTTGGGGTGGCATCTCTTTGGGTGAATGCACAGACCTCCATGTCTTTCCAAAGGGAACTGTAAATGCTCAGATTTATAGAGATGTTATCCTTGATGCTTATGTGCACCCATATGCCAGGGCAATAGGTGATGTTTTCCTGTTACAGGATGGCAATGCAAGACCACACAGGGCTCACATCATAGATGATTATCTTCAACAGGAAACAATTATGCGCATGGAGTGGCCAGCACGATCCCCGGACTTGAATCCTTGAGCACGTTTGGGATGCTTTAGGAAAACGTCTAGCTGCTCTCAATCCGCTGCCTCAGACCCTTGAAACTCTTGCAACTGCTTTGCAAGAGCAATGGCTCTCGCTTCCTATGGAACTGATAGACCTCATAATTGAAAGCATCATATATCACTGTATATGCTGTATTGCTTCTAGAGGCGATCATATTCCATATTGAAGGTACTTTTCCTATAGCAAACTGACACCTTCGATTTGTTCATTTTATACATGTGCTAATTTCTATACTACCATAATTGTCTGGTAATTTCTTTTTATGTTATTTGATACCTTACTATGTATATTGTGCGTAAGTTTCATAAAATTTTACATGTAACTTTTTCAGTAATCGTGATTTTTCCTTAATTTATGATAGCGAGTGTAGTTGAAATGTTCTAATCCATATACAACTGCTAATTTTTTTTCAATCTGTGCATACCTTTGCTGTGTTCTGACAATGATGCTGATCCAAAAGCCACTGGTTGATTATTTTGCAGGAGGACCAATCCAATTCCATATTTACTGGCATCTACTGACACGGTTACAGGTTTGCTTTAATCAAAATACTGTAAACATGGGGCTTGTACAGTCATCTTTTTTAGGTGCTCATAGTCTCTTTGGATGTTTTTATCCCATAACCATTCACTGTTTTTTCTCAAACGTTGCCTTAACAAATGAGTTAGACTTGACAATTGAGGTGTAAATTTCGCTAAGTATATCACCATTCCTAGAAATCACTGCAAGTCTTCTCGGTCTTTTGGTTCTGCAAACTTTTCAATCACTTGGATCGTCTTTGGATCAGGTGCGATAGATTTATCAGACAGTACATGTCTTACACAAGTCACAGAGGTTTGAGATACCTGCGTCTTCTTGATGTTGAATTTTAATTAGCACTTCTGGGTATCGTGTCTTACGCAACAACTAGCAATGTTCGATAGATGACGATCCTAGGGCTAAATCAGCCAAATACGGATTTATCTCATTCAAATTGCTAAAAACCTCTACTGCCCTTTATAATTCCTCAGGTGCATTGCTCAGACCAAAAGAAAGAACCAAAAATCTGAATCTTCCCCAAAGCGTTGTAAATGTTGTCAAGTATGATGGCTCCTTATCAAGCGGAAGTTGCTAAAATCCATTCTTGGCATCCGAAATGGTAAATATTTTACATTCTCGGAGTTTTGTCATATGGGCTTCTGCTGTGGGAATTGGATAGTGAGGTCTTTGAATAGCCTCATTGAGCTACCTTGGATATAGGCAAATGTTTAGTTTTTTTTACCTATTTATCACAACCATGTTGCTCACCCATTCTGTTGGCTCATCACCTTTGGCTATGATGCCAGTTTCAACCATTCTGTTTAGCT
Source organism: Stegodyphus mimosarum (assembly GCA_000611955.2). NCBI lineage: Eukaryota > Metazoa > Arthropoda > Arachnida > Araneae > Eresidae > Stegodyphus > Stegodyphus mimosarum. The sequence continues at coordinate 118,118 of KK121214.1, forward strand.
CCTGCTTTATTTTTTCATGAAAAGCAAGTGGCACTTTATGTGGCGCTGCAACATGAAGTGTATAATTTTCTTTTATTTTTATCTTTACTGTGTGATTCAGTTTCCCCACACCAGTAAACACATCTGCAAATTCCTGTATCACTTGCTCTGGTGTCACTTCATTTTGTTTCTTTTCTTGCTTGACTTGACACACCCTTTCAATCAGACCCAAGCCTTGGCAAGACTGAAGGCCCAAAACAGGAGATAATTCTAGAGTGGTTACCAGAAATTTGAGAGTTTTTGTCAATTTTTTGGTTTTACATGTAAGGTAGCACTCACCTACTATTGGTACTTAGTTGTCACTATAATCCAGTACTGGCTGTTTACTTTTCTTAATTATTGGTTTCTCACTCCAATTTAACAATTCACTTTTGGGTATAATGTTAACTTGAGCTCCAGTGTCTAATTTTCATACTTATTTACAATACAATTTTGGTACCAGCTGTTGCTTTATTTGAATCCACCGTGTCAATAGTTTTCGCTTCCCCTAAGTAAATAAACTCTGAGTTGCTATCTTCCGTACGTTCAACAGCGTGCACTCTATGTTTTGTTTTCAGCGTCACATTTTCGCCTACTGATTTTTTCCACCACACTTTCGGCAGACTGTTCCGAAAGCGCCGAACTTCTTTGGCTCGAGTTTTCTCTCACATCGCTTGCAATCTTTACTTGCATGATCTGTGCGGGATTAGCTGAATTGGCATGATATTTGTTTTTTCTCAGTGCGTCTAAGGAGATCCTGTTTTCGCTCATTTCAGTGGCTTGTGCTGTCTTATGTTCGGCCGCCTTGTATTCACTGATGACATTCTGCAGCGTCCTTTTCGCTCTGTTTTTCTTTCGCAATAGCCGTTCTTGCAATGCTCTATCTGAGAGGCCTTACACTATTTTATCACGGAGCATTCTATCTTGCACTTGTTTACAGTTGCATTCTATTACTGCGCATTGTAGCCTTGAGTAAAAGTCTGTGAATTTCTCTTGTTTTATTTCCAGAAACTTGAATGATGCATAAATCTCATTCTGATAACCTGCAGAATATTTGTTGAATTCTTGTAGCACCTGTTTTAAGGGCACTTCGTTGCTGCCCACTTCTGCCTTCAAATCAAACGATCGGTATTGCTTTTTTAATTCGTTGCCACAAACATGTCGAAAAAGCGCAGTTTTTGAAGACTCTTGGCTATATCTTAGAGCCTCGATATAGTCTTCAAAGTTTTCCTTCCAGTGTCTCCAAGCCTCAGAAGGGTTCGATCCAGCGTCAAACGGTGACAACGTGGGCAGGTTATGTGTACAAATCTGAGTGTTAAATTTATGCATGTGCATTGTTGTCAGTATAACTTTACTGTTTATCTTTTGTAACTTTGTAATTCTGAATCTAGCAAATGAATTTTGAGACCCTTTGTTTACATTGCAAGAGAAGGAGGAAGGTATCAAAGAAGCAATCGATGTATCAGAGAGCTATATTGACAAGTGGAGTTTTAGAAAATAAATTAAAGGATCTCATTAATGCAAAAAGTCAACATTCTGCTGTTCCTGTAAATGTAAGTACTGGATCTAATAATTTATTACATTACCCTAAAATTAATTTACCCACTTTTGATGCGAATATCAAGAACTGGCAGTGCTTTAAGGTACAATTTCAGAAAATTTATAGACTCAAACCTTGATAATCCTGATAAATATGCATATTTAGCTCTATCTATGGAGAAGGGTTCCTTCACTGATGAGTTAATTAAAAGTTTTCCTCCTGGCGGTGAAAACTATGATAAGGCAGTAAAACAGCTGCAGTTATGCTATTTCAAAGAGGAGTTACTCACCGAAGTTTATGTTCGAGATCTGTGATCCATTGTGTTGTTAAAACATAAGTCACAAAAGGCTTCACTTAGAAAATTGTATGATCAGTTAGAAACAAAATTAAGAGCTTTAGAGACTTTAGGAGTTACCAAAGACAAATGCACTGCAATACTTTACCTTCTTGTTGAGTCAGCTCTTCCGTATGAATCTTTAAAAGCATGGGAACGGTTCAGAACTGTCCACTGATGAGCGAAGGAAGAATCCTCCAAAGAAACGTCCTGATTGATTAAGATGATGTCTACTAATGATCTAGATCGCCTCCTTGGTTTTCTTCAAGATGATGTGGAAGGGGAGGAGAGAATTTTGATCGCAACTCAAAGTTTTCACCAGGGTGAAAAGACAAGCTATTTTAATAAACGTCTAGAGACTATTGAAGAGAAAATTCAACCCAGAATACCATCAGCAACAGAACTTTTGGCATTGAATATAAATAATAAGAAATTCTGCATATTTTGTTCTCAGGAGCATAAATCGTGGAACTGTAAAAGAGCTTCTAAATTAGCATCACAAGAAAAACAAAGCTGTTGAAAAGGCCCTTTGTTGTTTTCTGTGTTTAAGAGATGGACATGGGGCGAAAACATGCCGTTTGAAATGCATTGCCAATTGTGTGGAAAAAAGCCCCATTTATTTTTGTGCAGAATTTTGCCACAAGAATATAATTCTTGCACGGTTAACAAAAATAATGAATTGTGCTAACCAGTGATAAAGCATGATGAAGCCCTAGCCACATTGTTTAAATCTTCCAATGGTTTTTTACAGACCTTAACAGTGTTAGTAAAGGGGGAAAATATTAAACGTAAAGCTCGAGCAATAACAGATTCTGGCTCTCAGCGATCATATATTCTCAACACAACGGCGGAAGAAATGAAGTACGGTCCCAAACGGAAAGAGTATCTACAGCATGCCCTGTTCAGTGGCTCCAATACATTGACCTGCCAGCACGATGTGTTCACTATATACTTGTCAAGTTTAACAGAGAACTATAGTTGCCATTTTGAAGGACTTGGACAAGCGGTGATTTGTGACACAATATTAGCTAACAAGTGAGGGCCACACTTTAAAGAACTTGGAAACTATGGCATTCATCTAACAAAAGATTTAGATGATCCGATTGAAATTATCATCGGAGTAGATATTGCGGGGAAGTTAATCACAGGAAACCATCTGCTACTAAAGAGTGGACTTACTCCAATAGAAACAAAGTTGGGTTGGACAGTCATTGGTTGCACAAATAATGACAGTTCAGGTTTATTAAATACTTCAATGCTCACAACTAGTATTTGCATTTCAGAATTGTGGACTTTAGACTCTCTGGGTATCACTGATCCAGGGGAAACGAAAACAGCGATTGAATTACAAGAAGCAGCAAAACAACATTTCTTGGATACAATTAAATTTGAAAATGAAAAGTTCTTAGTGAACTTACTTTGGATTGAAGGTCATCTCCCACTTCCCGATAACTTTGAACTTTCTGAGAAAAGACTACACAAAGTTGTAAAGAGTTAAAACAGAAGGACTGTGAATCATACGGAAAGGTGTTTGAAGAGTGGTTAGACGACATTATTATAGAAGTGCCCAAAGGTGAATTGCGACTCCCTGCATATTATTTACTTCCCCATCCTGTTTTAAACGGGAGAATAGCACAACCAAAATGCCACCTGTTTTTGATGCTTCGGCAAAACGGAAAGGTACACATTTTCTTTCTACATTTTTCAGATGAAAGTAATCCTTAAAATATTAATTTATGCATTCAATTCGTGAGCATGGTTAATTCTAACACCATGTTATATATGTTGACTCATCAAACATAGATATATTAAAGTTTATAAGATTAAATTAGATCACTTATATATAAAAGAGACACTGATGCTACACATTCAGTAGCAAGTGACGAGATTGATGCAGCACAATTATCATGCACTTGCCTAGGCTAACAGTACGGTTAGAGGCGTTGCTATCTATCGGCTAGCACAGTAACAAATCTCTAACACCATTATCATGAGATTTATGTAAATAAATTGTATAACCAAGCTATACAACAAGAACTGGTTTAAGATCTACAATGCCTAGAAAAAGTAGTAATTCTTACACTCATCTAACTCAATCTTTTCAAATTTATGAGAAAATTTGAGATGACTGTAATACAAAATTGTTTCCTAAAACTGGGAGTTCTAGCAGTTCTAGTGAACTTCAGGAGTCCTTCATTTTTGCCATCTTTGCCACATGCCCACTTAAAAAAATTCAGAACTTGTTCTCACAATAAGTGCGAGCAACAGTATATTCCCAGCCACCGTAATGACTTGAAAGCTCTCCACTATAGGGGAATCAAAACAATACATAACATTCATTCTTTTCATTCATTTTGGATTCAGTTGAATTTTGGTGTATGTAACACTGAATTCAGCTTTTATGTCTGTTTCTTAGAACCCCCTAACTGCGCCATATGACACAGATAGACACGACTCTTGGAAACTTAAAAGAAGACGGATTCTATTATATAGTATTTAAGAAAGAATCTATGTTCTGTTAAGTTTAAACATGTAAGTGAAGTTCCAGCACAGCATTCAATGGCACCATAAACCTTCAGGCCCCTATACAATGGCATTCTTGTATATCCTTATTTATGCCACTGGCTTTAATTCTTAACATGTTTAACTTAATCCAGTGTAGTAATTTAAAATATGTCTCACTGAATGCTATTTGGTACACATAAACATTCATCTAAGTGAAGACAGTGCCTTTTTCAAACAATATTAACTTCATTCTTCTTTACTTTGCTGTTAATATATGATTACAAATTAGGGTAAAAAATGTAGATGAAATAGTACAGATTTCTAATTAACTTTCCTTTATTTGCACTAGTGTAAAAAATTTTAAAATAGCAAAAATTATAAAATGATATTTTTAACAGAAAAAAGAAACATAATTTACCTTACTACTTAAAGAATTCAACACAGTTTGCACATTTGGTCTACTTTTTTGGTCACAGAGGTTTATAAGTTTTTGAAGATCTGATTCAATTTCCTCTTGAAGCTGTTCAATTCTCATTATTGCTTCTGCAGATCGAGAAATTGGATCTGGTCCCAGTATGGCACAGCCATTATCACTACTGTACAACAAAGGATACAAATTATATTTGAACTGCTACGATATAAAAAAATATGTTTAATAAATTCAAATTTAATAAGACCTACATTTAGCACACAAACAAATGCGAGATAAAATTCAAATACCAAATATATTCTTACTGTGAACACACACACAAAACCACTATATTTTACAGGTAACTGAACATCAGATACACAAAATTAAATTATTTTAGCCACTCAGTTATTGAAATGCCATATAGAGTAGTAAAACATATAAAACTTATTACTTAAAATGCTCAGAAACATAACAAATGCTTATTTACCTATTTTATAAATTCCTAACAGACAATATAATATTGATTCTTTTAAAAATGAATGAATGAATGCATGTAAATGCATTACCTGAATAATGGGTAATAACTCTTTAACTGATTTAAAAGCCTTAGTAATCCTCCTTGTCTGAAACGCCGGGAAAAAGCTGAAAATGCTCCAACTGTTATAATATCATATACACCAGCTATAAGATAAAAAAGAAAGTAAAACATATGCACATCAAAATCAAAAGCATTATATTTTAATGGTCAAGACATATTAAAGAATAATACTTTTTCTAGTGGTGACATTCTGAACCCACATTCTTTGTACATGGAGATTAACAGGAACAAATTCAAAATTAGTGTCTTTTTTCTTGACAGATGGCTTGAAGGACGATCCTTTTTGTTTTAACAAAAAATCTACAACTTCAGTATAGTGATTAATCAGCCTCAGATGACCATCGGTAGCTGCTAAATATTTCTGTTGCCACTCCAAAGAAAGCTACAGTGAAGATACACATATATTTGTTAATTTACCAAAAAGAAAAAAAAAAGTTGCTTTATGATATATCTACACAATTAAATGCACTCAGAGTGCAGCAAATTGACCTTAATGGGACAACGAGAACCCAGTTTACAGATGGTTAAATTCTAATTTCATAATCAATTTACAGGTGCTAAAATTTCATCCCATTATGAACAATCATTTTAACTGTTTTAGTATCATTTAGCTATTTTGACGTTATTAGTTTGTTTTAAGGCAGGATTAACAAAATATGATTGGCGATCTCAAAATTAACTGTTCTAAACTTAGTGCTCTCCCCCCTAAATTCATCTCTTCTCCCAAATTCGAGATCTTTCCATGTTACATAACACTGCTTGAAAAATGGAACTAAAAACCTAAAATTAACTAATCATAGCTTAGAGTACTTTCTGCATATACTAGGTAAAAATACCGCTCGCAAGTAACTACGTCATCTTCCTTATCTTAACTTCTGCTCTGCCAACACTGCACTGCTTTGCCTTGCTAAAATGCCTACATCATACCTTTAAAAAACTAGAGTACATTGTATTTAACTATGACTGGATAAAGGCTTTGACTGCAAAAATGACCTGATGTGAATTATTATGGAATAAAGTTAGGTTTAGAAATCACAACTTCTGGAAGTTACTGGTTTATGCATCTACCTATTTAACTGTGTTTCGAAAATACTACACACACATATATATATGTGTATATATATATATATATATACACATATATATATGTGTATACATATATATAAAAAAAAAAATGAAATTATTAAAAAGCATTTTAATTTGAAGCATTAAGCAGAGGGTGATAAACAGTTTTTATTTGTTTCTCCCCTATATTTTTTCACACTTTCACATTTTCCTATTCCCATTATGCCTTTTAAGAAAAAAATTTTAAAGTTTAATATTTAATCTAATAACATAATAATATTCACTAATTTCGCATTATTACTCCCGATTGCCATGTAGCCATATTAATACCCTAAAAACATTTTCCTAGGAAAGGACAGTTTTTTTTAATAAAATTTCTTTAATAATTCCCTATAATAATTCTTTTAAATTCAATTTTTTGCAAATCAAGCGTAGGAATTTATTATTTTTTCTATTTTATTTACTCTTAACTTTGTGATCTGGTACTGTAGATTCCAATAAGAAAAGCAGGGAAACAATTAGCTGTTACAACAGTCCCATAGTACAAAATTTCAACATTCTATGGTTAATCACATTTGAATTATGCGATATACAAACATACATATGGACGTCTATACATTGTAAATACATAGAGATGTCCCAAAACAAATTCTTCTTAAACCATTTTACAATCCATTTCAGAAAAAAAGAGTCCTTTATTCTGTCCTCACATACAAAAATCACACAAAACAATTGTCAAAATGGATTCAGAAATGGTGAAAATGTATATTACCATTTAACTAATATACCCGAAATTTTATGCGTGCAATACTTCTTTTACTTTGTACACGGAAGTTAAAATGTTGTTACAGATTTCAATAGTAGTCATGTAGCAGCTTTTTCTCCCTTTTTCACATCTTTCATACACATTGCTTCTAGTAACAGAAAATTATGCTTGACATTTTGCTAAGGCAAATAAATAAACATTATCTCGTCAGAGAGTAATTGCTATAGCAAGAACTTCCTATGCAAAATTGACCTTTATTTACATGATCCAATGATAGAAACATGAACTCCATGCAGTCAACCTATCAAGACACCGGGAATGATCATAGGTTCACCTACCCAACCAACACAATTTGATTTTTCCCCCTGATGATTATTAAAAGATTATTCATGTAAACAACTCATACCACTTCAGAATTCTGAAAGCAGACTCGTTACGTGTACAGAGAATTAGATGCCAATCACTTGGGCTTTTACCTGTATTTGTAAAGTCATTTGAAGAATGTTCTGTCTTTCAGTACTCATCATTATCATAAACAACAACATGATAGCACAAAGGGCTTTATTTAAAGTATCCTTGCTATGACTTTCCAAATTTAAATATTTATGAGGTTAAAATTGTTTTGAACATCCTCTAAACCAGTGTTTCCCAAAAGATAGAAAAATAACACGTACGTCATAAAAGAGAAAATAATTTTTTTTCTTTATTCAGTATGGTAGTCAGGTAACTTCGGTGGGATAGCGGGTGTGACTGTGACTGTGACAAGCCAGTAGTCGATGATAGTTGAAAAGCTGCCTTTGGCTGTTTGGCTATGTCTGGTCAGATTCGTCAGACATCGTGAACAGTTGTAGAAATTTATTTGTTGCTCATGTTACCAATTGTTAAAAAAAATGCTTATTTCTTTTTAAAATTGGAAGGAGATCAACTTATTCTTTAACAATTTTCATTAAACTTAAATTGGCATTGCAAGGATAAGCATGCAACACGAGTTTAACCAAACATAGCCGAACAACCAAAGGCAGCTTTTCAACTGTCTCGGATTAGAATTTAGTGCCACTGTGTATACATTAGTGTATGCATCATTTTTGCATGCTGTAAACAGTATATACCAAGAACATGCAGATTTCTTATACATATTTCTCACTCTAAAAACAGAAAAAGAAGAAATCCAAACAAAAGTAACATTCTGGCTACACAGTTTAGCATTATATTTTTAGTTTAATATATTTTACTGTTACTGCATTAAATAATTTTTTTACACACACATCATAGGACTAAATTAAAAGATTTACCTATGTAAAAAAGGGAAGCAGTAAAAGTTGTACAAACTGTTTAAATATATAATTTCATTACCACTATTACAACTTCCTTTTAGACTACTAGAATAAAAATGCTATTAATTTGCAAGGAAATGTTACGTTTAAGTACCGTTAAAATCATTATAAGTTTAGACTATATTTAATACGACAAATCCTTCTTTAACTACCTGGCCAAGATGAAGAATGCTTTCCATCAATTTTTTCTCCTCGTTAATCCAAAGATCTCTGTAATAAGAAGACTGTATCATCATTTAAGAATTTAAATGTAACATTCTCATAAAACTGAAAATACTGCATTTTCTACTTTGCTACCAAAATAACGAGATAGTTAAAATGAAATGAAGTACTTATACTACTTTGATAATATGCAAAAAGAACACTTCATAAAAAAAAGAAAAAAATCTTTTTACATATATTTAAGGAACATGAAGGTATGATTTACATTTATCTTTTTAGGCTTTTACTAACATTAACAAATTCAGAGAAGAGCTTGAAATTACTCAGTATTTTTAAGATTTGAGGGGGAGTAAAAAGGTCAGACATGAGCACATATTTATTAAATATTTTATTTCTGTAACAGTAATTCAACTAATGTCATATTGGCATTTAAATCAGAGAGAAAGCACATTAAATAAAAAAATACTACAAACATTTAATATATTATTATAATACATTTGAATTCCTTTTTGTGTGCACCGATTTAGCTAGAAAAAATTCCAAAAGTTACAAATGCTTATTATAAATGCAGTTTAGTGATGGTTTTTCTTTACATTTTGTTCATTATCTTTATATAGTGGCAAAAAAAGCACAATCAGAAAGTTTCATTATTGATACACAAGTTATCCATGTCATCAAATACACTGGTGTGCAAAAATTAAGGACGAGACAGTTTTTTCAATATAACTTTGCACAAAAGCTTTCCAAATCAACACATTTAATACCGTAAGATCCCCAATACGTAAGGACATGAGTAATGTAAGCAACACTTAGTAACAGAGAAATCAGAGGGATAAAAAGAAGCTTTATTGAAAAAGTAGCATGGAGCGCAATACGACTGAAGGCCGAGAAATCCCTGTGATGGGTGTCCAGCAAGAAACATCTGGTCTTTAATAGGGGATATGATCTCCCCTGACTGCTAGGCAGGCTTCACGTCATTTGTGCATGCTGGATATGTGGTTGTTAATGAGCTGTTGAGACACTGCTGCTCGTTCCGCTTGTAGCACCAATCGCAGTTTCGGAATCGTTACTGGCGATAAGTTACGTGCTGCCACGGGTCTCCCTAGTAAGTTCCGTACATGCTTGACGGGATTTAGATCCAGAGACCTTGCCGACCAATCCATGTGTTCAATATCTTCACTCTCCAACAGCTCTTCGACAGTAACTGTGCGATGAGGTGGAGCGTTGTCGTCCATGAAGAGGAACTGAGGACCCATAGCCCTTGTGAAAAGACGCATGTAAGGAAGAAGAACCTCGTTACAATAGCAGTC
>KK121214.1:128904-237588 GCA_000611955.2 Stegodyphus mimosarum
CTGTAAGGCAATATACCGGTCATCTGCGGGTGTGGTTCCTCGTAGACGACCACTACTAAACCCCCGGATAGCTGTTCCTGTAGTTTGAAATTGTCTCCAAAGTCGTGAAACGATGCTGTGAGCAATTTCGAACTCTGCAGCCACACTTGTCACACTGCGGTCTTCCTCCAACTTCCCAATGATTCGACCTCGGGTAAAAGCATCCAGATGTCGTCTAACAGATCGATTATTCGCCATTTCTCGCTGAGGCAGCAACTCGGTGTGATTTTAACTGCTATACGGCTTGCAATCTCTTTGCCAGAAATACCGATCTTGACGGCTTGCAATCTCTTTGCCAGAAATACTGATCTTACACCGACAACATGCTTTATACTACTCAGACACTCCCCCATTACGTCAACCTGCATATCTGCGCATGTGCTACCGTACATCACCTTACTCAATCTCCTGATTGGTCTTTCTGTCCGCTCTGCCTCTTCGTTCAGCTAATATGCTAATTTTTCGACTTCGTCCTTAATTTTTGCACACCAGTGTAGTTAAATGAAGCAAATCAAAATCATAAAATGTTCTGCAGAATGTTAACAGAGTTGTGTAAGCAGAGGGAGATTACAAAATAGATCTAAAATGTAAAACTGGGCCAAATGATGTGAAAATATATTTGGATGACGTAGTTATACACTGGAATATGTTTTATCCAACTGTGGTAATATGTATGTTCCATTTCTTTCAATGCAGTTTTAATATCCAGTTTAAACTATAACAAAATTTACATTTTAACTTTCACATAGACGATTATTTTGCAATTATTTGTTTCAGAACACTGCTATGAAATTGAAATTGGCAATAATATAAAGTAAAATTTAAAGAATTATATATGCCGCTTAAAAATTATATAATAAAACATTTACTTGCACATGAAAAAAAATAATCTTATTCACTACTGGTAATTATTTTAAACTAATTTACCATAACTACTATTTAGCAGAAAGTTTGCTTTTATTTTTCTAATAGTACTTTTTTTTTCTTATTCACAGTAAATTTTATACTTTGTGCAAATAACAACTCTAATGATAGCTTTACGTTGTCATAAAATCACTTTCTACTAAACTGATATGGTAAGAAACTGGGCAAAGAGGTTTGTTTCTTGGGTGTTTTTTGTGGTTTTCCTCCGGTGTAATGTGAATATGGGCCAGTTTGCCTTAGAAAGTCTTCCACAAAGGCATTGTGCTTTTAGGCAGATAGCCCTTGCATCCTTTGTCATACTGAAATAATCAAACCTAATCTACTAGACTAATAATATTTTATTGATGAGTGCCTGCCTATATTAAAATTACCTAACTAATATTCTATGTGAAATAGTATATATATCCCTGATGTGTAAATACTGAAAGCGCTTTTTCTCTCGCAAAAACATGCATATCCTGAATTTAAATCAATACCTCAATTTAATTCTTACAATAATTAAAAAGCATTGATCCTCCTCCATTTTCTTAAAAATGATTGCATTCACATAAACAGAAAAGTTTACACCCTATAAATCATGCAAGTTTTATTTTAGATGGCAGTTGGTTTGCCTATCATAAAAATGCTAAGTACCCATTTGAAAAGCTTATTTCAAACTTCATACAAAAAAAAATGTACATACATATTATTCGTATTTCTGTCAGATCTAACCATGAAATATAATATGAGGTATTAGAAATGTTCGAAATGCGAAACATTCATTCTAAAATTTTACTTTACCTGAAGAAGCCCATTTAAATATTTTACTACCCAATTTTTCAACACATTCATTTTGTTATATTAATCATTATGTTGTACATGAAATGCACTGCTTAATATAACAATGCTACTCAGTCCATGATTCAACCACAAATGCTTTAGTTCAGACAGTATGCAAGAACAGAAGCAGCAGCTACTTACTAATCATGTAGCACATACTGTTGAGTACTAATAAATGATATACTGCCTGATGCACAGGATCTGGGTATGCCTTCATTGAGAACATTCCAATGGAAACTGGCCTATATTCACACTGCGTACTGGGAAAACTCTGAATATTCCCATTCACTGGGATTTGAATCAATAAAATTACCATTGCTTATCACATACACCCATTCGGCTACTGGTGGGCTTCTAAAAGGTAAATTACTTCAATTCAGAGAACTAATCAATACTACCTACTTACATTCAATGCACTACAGCGAACCAAATAAAAGAGGAAATCTTACTTTATTTCACAACTCTGATATTCTAGTACTTAAGAATAATAGAAGTATCATTGTACCTAATAAAATCATATTTATGAAAACAATTTACAAAGAGGAAAGAACATATATACACAATAGGTACAGGTTGTTACTAAACAAATGAAAACACCTATCAATTTCAGTGCATTTTATGAAACTGCTTTGTATTTGGAAAAGAAAAAAATACAACCAACAGTCTCCAGACAGACACAACTTAATGTGTGAGGAACAACTTATCGAATTCAAGTTATTTTTAAAGCTTTGAAAACGTAATATTTAGCTTACTTTTTGAAAAGCACATGAAACTATATATGTGTACTCATGGTAAGTTTACAGAAGAGCTTGCTCTTTTTTTTGAAAATCATAAACTTATAACCTTTAAAAATATAATTCTTTTCAAAATCATATATTAATAACCAGAAAAAAAATTTGTTTTCAGACGAACAGAATTAACAAACATTTAACACAGAAAAAAAAACCTACTTTTTGTTAGCAACATATGCATTATCTTTGAAGCCTATTCAGCCCTACTTCTTTTATCAAAAAAATAAATAAATAAATAAAAATAAAAAACTTTTAACGAAGAGTGTTTCCTTTCCTAAAAACGCGCTATGAAAGCATTATCAGAAACAAAATTCTTGTGTGCAGAAACTTAAAGAGAAGGATTACTTAAAGTAAAAAATAAGAAAATACATATGAAAGTCAGTAACTGACCTTTACAATATTTAGATAGCTTTTCATGATAAAATAAAAAAAAGGTAAAAACTTGAATTGTGGAAAAAGGTTTAAAATTCTTCTTGTAACTGGGTTTGTGTAACTGTAAAAAGATATAATATTATTTAACTATCCTAAGAACACTTAAAAAAAATCCTGTCTATAAGAGCTGTACTTTGAGGCATGATATTTTTAACCACAGAGATTCGTTTTAATCTTACTTGCAGCAATGCCAAATCAATAAACTTTTAGCAAGTGCAGAAAATATTCATATACTCTTCGATTTCATTTCATTTAAAAAAGTCAGGCTTGGTTTTCCTATATTAAGAGGTCATATTTAAAGTGATGTCTATAGCCCAACATCTCAAAATGTACCAGCCTCAACCAAAATGTGTTACAAATGATCTACAAAGCATAAGATTTTAGCCCCTTGAGAGGGACAGAAATTTTGTTGCCAGACAGAAACAAAGATATGCCCACAAGTACGCAGTTTCTCGCTCAAAAACAGCTACACTATGCAAACTTCAGTACACTGACTTCATAGTTTGACTAACTGAAGAAAATCGGAAAATAAGTCCTATCTGGCTGTTAAGAGTGATATGCTACCCTTAATTTACATGATTTTATTATTTTCTACATAATTAACTATTAAAGGTCGGTTGTTCCTCTAAAGGAGTTATTCTAGTCGATTCCAAAGCAGCCATTCAGGCTGTAATTATAAATCACGACACAGATACAGATTATCTCATAAATAAGACAAACCTTGAAAATTCTTTATAAATACAACAAAACAATCGTTTTTTAATGGATCCCTTCACATGTAGGTATCGACGGTAACAAAAAGGCAGACTCACTAGCTACGAAAGGAACACTTGAGCCACAAGAAAGAAAATTACTTCCTCCAGAGTCACTAAAAAGGCATATTTTTGAGAAATTAAATCTGACCAGGCAGCAAAATCAACAGGTAAATCCTGGGCTAACATTCAAGACACTTTGGAAAACGTTTTGTCAAAAACCCCGTAAAGAGGCTGTGGCAAACTTCAGACTGCAAATAGGCCATGACTGCATAGCACATCATCTTAATAGATCCTTCAATCTAGTATATGCCAAATTTGTAATTCAGGCATCATGAATCAGAGCATCTTCTTATGTTCCCAGAACTAGATAAAGAATCTCAGAAACTTGGTGAGATAAGCAAATTACACTGGAATGGCAGAACTTTCATGAATTCCTTGTAAAGACTACATCGCTTATGTTCCTTTCCTTGTTGCTTAAATTTTTAACTTTTTACTTTTGTTCCCATGTTCATTTGTTCTTACTTTAAATATTTGTTCCTTTTTACTATTTATTACTGTTCTTGTGTGATACTTGAACTGTTTTATATGTTTGGATTCATCTGCCCAATAAAGCCATATGTAAGAACAACAACATAATTAACTATTTTCTACATAATTAAAATTTATTATTTATTAACGGCAAAACTTGCTAATCAGAAAAGTGTTAAGATTTCTAACATACATCACAAATCCCAGATAAAGAACTTTTTAATGAAAGGTCCAATAAAAACTTGGAAAAACTAACTCTAGCATTCAAAAATAATACCACCAGAATGTTGGCATAGGCCAAGAACAAATCAACAACCTATAAAAGTTGCAACTACCACAACAGATCAAAATCAAATACTGCTTAGACAATACTCAAGTTAATCAGCTATGCAATGAATTTAAAATTCATGTATACTACAACATTAACCACCCCAGGATTAACTAAATTCAGTAAACTGCTTCAAGAAACTGTGTAGGTTTGCTTTTCCCTTTTGGATACTTAGCTTGAACAGAAGTGAATCATAGGGCCCTGGAAAACTGTGGAATGATAAGGCACATTTTTATCTGAGAGGTGTGGAGTTTCACGTTCTATTTCACAGTTCAATCATTAAAACCCCTAACATTGGTAAGCGAATAATAGCTTAAGTGTGTAAACAGAGACGTAAAACTCAAGAAGGGTTAACTACCCTTTATTTCCCAAAATAAATATGACACAATCAGCTCTTAACTCGAAGCTTACAGCAAAACCTCCACTTGGGCTTGAACTCAAATTAATATGAAATTAAACTTAACTAAAGCTATCAAGATTCTAAGTAGTTGCCCCCTAAATCTTAAGTCAGCGAAGCCAATCAAGGGCCTAAAGTACGGCCGCGCGTAGCAATAGCTTACAGAAAGACGTAGCCAAAGGCAAACGTGCATTAGTCAGGAACTCGGGCTCTCTAGCGAAGTCAGTGAAACATTGACTTAAATACTACTCTTACTCATTTGCATTAACCACGTTTCTGAAAATACATTCTGGTAGGAAATTCTAAGCTGAAGCTAGAAGGGATGGGACAGATGCATAAACTTAAAATAACTGTTATAAAATTAGGATAAACCTTACAAAGGTATACTCAGTATCCATTATCTACTGCTAGTTACTGAGCACAGAATTGCGAATTAGGGCTACTGATAACTCTCATGCATTCCAAAAGATTGCTTTTGTACATCTACATTTCCTGCATCATTTATCAGAGTTCCATACTTATCGAAAGAAACAGACCAACAGGTTAAATATACTTTTCTATCAATGCTAGAAGATACTGAAAAATGCTGCTTAAATTTCTTTTAATCTGCAATGTTAACAGCATAGATATCTCAGCCCTATTGTAGTTATGCAGGAGGGAGTAATCTGTCTCATTGCATTCATGGCACATCACATCCCATATATGTAATTTCACAGAAAATCTAATAATTAGGCTAGCATACTCAACGAAGTGGCCAGTTTGTTTGCCATATCTTACCCTTTTAATTTTTGGCTACAATGACATTTAAATAGCTTGTTGTACCAAGAACACCTGTATAATTTAGCAACTTCAAATGAACAAATACTGCAGCATTTAAGGCAAATCAATGGGGATCTGCTGCACTTCGCAATAAAAAATGTTACTTTCAGAATGTAAGTTTGAGAACAGGTGGAAGGTAATACATGAAACTCCATTTATATGCAATACCAGTGTAAAGATAGCTAATGTATACTTTAGCTGTAAAATACAAATGTTACCTCTTAGTAGTGAAATATTTTAAGACAAAAGAAAAAAGGATTCACATCAAATTTCTTGAATTTTACAGATTAGAATTTTGACATATGGGTACTGAATATTACTTTTATAACTATGTTTACCATATATTTAAATTATAATTGTATGAACTTAAAATAAGGCAACCAGTAACATTTTAGCTAAAAATTAGAAAGGGGACAAATACTTAATTTTCTCAAATTCTGAAAGATTCATGAATCGCTCAGACCTTTTGAGCTTCACAAACCCTTCACATAAGAATAATAATAACGTTAAAACTTTCTTTTACACAATATTATATTTTTAATTAAACCAAAATTTGAAATCTGAATATAATGAAAAACTTCAGTACACTGACTTCGTAGTTTGACTGACTGAAGAAAATCGGAAAATAAGTCCTATCTGGCTGATAAGCGTGATATGCTACGCTTAATTTACATGATTTTATTATTTTCTACATAATTAACTATTAAAGATCGGTTGTTCCTCTAAAGCAGTTATTCTAGTCGATTCCAAAGCAGCCATTCAGGTTGTAATTATAAATCACGACACAGATACAGATTATCTCATAAATAAGACAAACCTTGAAAATTCTTTATAAATACAACAAAACAATCGTTTTTTAATGGATCCCTTCACATGTAGGTATCGACGGTAACAAAAAGGCAGACTCACTAGCTACGAAAGGAGCACTTGAGCCACAAGAAAGAAAATTACTTCCTCCAGAGTCACTAAAAAGGCATATTTTTGAGAAATTAAATCTGACCAGGCAGCAAAATCAACAGGTAAATCCTGGGCTAACATTCAAGACACTTTGGAAAACGTTTTGTCAAAAACCCCGTAAAGAGGCTGTGACAAACTTCAGACTGCAAATAGGCCATGACTGCATAGCACATCATCTTAATAGATCCTTCAGTCTAGTATACGCCAAATTTGTAATTCAGGCATCATGAATCAGAGCATCTTCTTATGTGCCCAGAACTAGATAAAGAATCTCAGAAACGTGGTGAGATAAGCAAATTACACTGGAATGGCAGAACTTTCATGAATTCCTTGTAAAGACTACATCGCTTATGTTCCATTCCTTGTTGTTTAAATTTTTAACTTTTTACTTTTGTTCCCATGTTCATTTGTTCCTACTTTAAATATTTGTTCCATTTTACTATTTATTACTGTCCTTGTGTGATACTTGAACTGTTTTATATGTTTGGATTGATCTGCCCAATAAAGCCATATGTAAGAACAACAACATAATTAACTATTTTCTACATAATTAAAATTTATTATTTATTAACGGCAAAACTTTAAAATTTAAAATATAGTTTTTAAAAACACATATATGTATTATGAAAATAAAATCTAGTGAAAGTAGTGCATAATTAAAATTACTGAATTTAGAGGTTCATTTTCTCAATATAACTTGACAAAATATATCCTAGTAAAAATTCAGATTTTTCATTTTCTTTTAAACTCTTATACATCAAAGCAATTTTGAAAGGGGATTATTTTAATAGTTAAAAGAAATAAACACTAAACTCTCAACAGAAAACTCTGAGTGTGGCATTCAGGCCTGCTTCAAGGTAATCCAAGACAAATCCCAAACCTTTTTTTAAAATTCATGGAATTCAAGAATTAGAATATTGCACTTCCGTTAAAATTATACATTTACTTTGATATTCCTTAAAGAATGAAAAGTAATAAATAAATGAATTTAACATACAGCAACATGCAGGGAATAGTTAAAGAGAGCTTGCTTTCTGACATTATTTCATGTACATGGAGCTCAGCACCTAGTCCTGTATGAAACCGATATGTCTGAGTGGTAAAGTTGTTTGAGAGTGTTTTCAGTAATCCTAGTACAGGAATTCCAACTTGGGATGTTAACCTAGTAGGCAAAGAATAGCTTCTAGGCCGTTCTACCTAAAAATAAGAACACATACATTACATCTTAAGTTAAATTTTATAACAGAAAAGTAGCTCATTAAAGTAACATAAGGCATAAATAATTGTGTATACACGTACACACAGAACTCGTAATGAAAATGATAAAAATATATGCGATGTTGTCAGGGGGTTTTTTCAACCAGTTCTGGTCATAAGATCAACATGCCTTCAACTGTTTACACAGCCTGCATCTTCACAGCAGTCTAAGCATATGTAAATGTCATAGCAAATAAAGTGCCTCAGGATAAGCTATCACATAGCTAGTATTAGAGCACTGTCTTTTAGTAAATAACTTGAGCAGAGTTTCACTTATTGGCTGAAAGCAAATTATTACATTTACAAAAAATTACTAACAGGGCTTAGAGCAGTTGAAGGAAAAGGAACAGAAATTAAATTTTATTATAGCATGGATAAGTTTTTACTTGATTAAGTCTTAAAACTAGCTTGAGTTTAGGTGAAAGCCAATTGCTTCACTATTCATTGAAAGTTTATGTTTCTGTTACATTGCATACCACTTAGATTTGGTTATGGCATTTATTCTCTTCAAAGAACCTTCATTTAAGTTAGTAAAAGTGCTGTTTGATGTAAATTTATTTTATTTTAAAGCACATTTTATTATTTATTTTCCTCTCAAGGAATTACTTACTGAAAGATACTAATAAGGACTAGATAAAGACACAAAATAGCCTATGGCAACCTTTAAAACCAACTATAATACAATCTTACTTAAAATGAATGATTGTCATCACCATAATTTGAAAATCAACTTAAAATATACTGAATATATAATGAGAAAACATGGGGAAAAAACTAACTTTAGACCATAATGATTCTTCTTCAGCTAGTAACAACCATGCATTTCTTTGCTTAGTATTTGTCATTTCTCGAGCAGCAATAGAAATAAAGCCAACACTAGCACAAGACGGTGAACTGTTAATAAAACATAACTTTAAAGTATTACAGTACAGCATAAAATATGATGAAATTAACAATCTGAAAGTACATTAATTTTTCTGTTTAAAAATATTATCACATATCAAATAAAGCATAAACACAAATTCATGTACTGCGAATGAAAAAAAAAATGTGAATTTGAGAAACATTTTCTTTTGTTTAGAGGAATTAAGTCCGTGAATTAACTAGCAAGCTAAAATTCAACTGTCTGTTTAAAATTATGATAAGGATTTTACATGACAAAGATTTAAGTAAGTAGAAGATAAATAGATTCTACTTCTTTCTTCCTAAGACAAAATGGTTACGGTTTTACTTCAGGGTAAGTATTTAACTGACAACTTTATAACCTATTGACAGATCTACGAACAAGTAAAGCAGAGGAAGGCATAAAAAAAAATTCTCAGTCAAAAGTGATTTTTAACAGTTCATGGGGGTCTACTCAGCCATACAAACATTAAAGATTAAGCTGTCAAAGAATTTCTAAGTTATCTAAGCTTTTATTTCCTCAGCAGTTATCTTGATAACTGACAGATAACGTACAGTAATAGAAAAACGCTTTTGTTCAAAATCATACTCAAAGAAGAATAAATCAACCTTTTAAAGACACTAATTCAGGGTTGCTTTTATCAGAGTTTGTACATATTGTTACATAGCTTGTACATAGATAGATGATTTTAGTGCAATTATATGTGAAATTGTTGTATTTATCTGTGTAATGTAACTGGAAAAATCTAAAGAGAGAAGCTATGCAGTAAAAGTAAGACTACATGGGCAAGTCCAATTAACATTGAATAAATGGATATCTCGGTAATTTGGCGAGATATCGCCAAGCTGAAGTCGGTAAATTTGGAGACCATTTGGCAATATTTTAGTCCGGTCTCTGTAACACTGTAATAGGTATTGTAATTGATGACTATATTAGCTGCAGCCATAATTCGATCCTCACATTGCTTTTCAGTAATTTCGAAAAGCAGAAAGTACCAGAAATATCTCAGCAGCCGGCTGAAATCTCTATAAGGGCGGAGAGAGAGAGCATTTACTCTCAGTTATTGTTGTTGCAATTTGTTAGTTCAGCATGAAATGTCTCTGGGTTAGCTTTCTCCTTAGGTGCGCTTTGCATTGCATTGTGTTTAATGTTCTTAGTAGTTTGAAGCGTAACTAACAGATTTTACTCTCTGATACTGTGGACACCTGTATGAGTATTTCTGCGGAAAATTCCGGAACTTTGAAGTGTTGATTTCGATAAAATGAATTTCATTAATTACCATCAGACCTCTGTGCATTCAACCTATTATGAACAGGTACACATGCAACAATATTTCTACACATGGAAATTAAGTAATTTTAAGGAAAGGACTATCAATGAGAAAATTGTGGATCTATCAACAAATGGGAATTGAAGCAATTATCTTTGCCGAAACCTCACTTTTATAATACTATTCTCAGAATAAAATATTTCTAAGTGAAGCCCGTTATTATTAAACATAATCTATAGTCTAATATTTAACATAATTATAAAACAAATTTGAAACCATAACCAACTTCATTTATCAGGTAACTAGCATTAAATTACAAAATTCCGTGAAACATTTATACTTTACACTTAAAATAATCCTACATATTTTAAAGCTGATTAGTGTCATTTTATTAAGTTTTACTAACAGTTAGCTTTATGTTAATTCTTTCTTTAATGTCTTGTCTCATCATGTCCTTGCTCAGTCCAGAGGTTTACACAGATTTTATGTTCAATTGCTTAGGTTAAAATGAAAAGTCAAATTACAAAGAGCATGATTCATAACATAAACTTGGCTGTTGCTTGCTCAGAGAAAGAGCCACTGATCAGAACAGACTTAAGCATGGTTGGTAAGTGCAAAAGTTTATTTGTGTGTCTGATCAAGTTAGTGTTGTAGCATTGCACAGAGTCACTGGAATTGTAGCCCAACTGATATAAATTTCCAATATGCCACTGAAGCACCAGAGGTGATAAAACGTTTTGTATCATTTTAGATCTTACTAGCTGTAAATTAAAAAGTTTTACATTAATTTATACATTTCTGTGCTGTATATTACATCCACAGTAAGATTTAAGTAAAGACAATAACTTGCCTTAACACATAGACAGAACTTTTAAAGGTGAGCAGTTAGTTACAAATAATTAAATAAAGTAATTAGATACCCTTAGTCATTTATAGATTTACATGGTCACTTTTTAAAGACGCTTTTACTTCTTTCTAAAATATTTGTTAAAAAGCACTATTAAACTTACAATCTAAGAACATTTTACAGGTTAAAAAAGCAGAACGTTACAAACATAAAATTGATTTTACAACAATATTAAAACAGTCATATATTTAAAAACTGAAAAGCATTATGTTTTGTAGCAAAAAACACAACAAAATATTGATGCACCTTTTTAATGTGAAAATTTTCAAAAGATTTTAACTAATTTATACCATATTTTTTTCTTTTAGCATCTTTTCTAATTTATTTGTCTCAATAAAAAATGAATGCTCCCATCAGTTTCAGCATTGTCTCCTAATTTGCTAATGTTTTAACAATATAACTTTGAAAAACAATTTTCTTTCCCTTTATGCAATCATTTTCTTTCTCAATAAGTTCTTTTCTTCATTAGAGAGTTTTAAGATTTAATAAAAGATTTCTGTTATTTTAAAATCTTCATGCATTTAGAATGTATACAAGAAAATGCTAATTTTATTTCTTTAATAATCTGAGAATAAATATTAAATGATACATGGTCAGAGCCAGCGCTAGAGCTGGCATGGCAGAATTTTTAGTATTTACAAAGCACAAAGCAACATAATTTGGGAATTTTTAGAATTAAGGATCTACACAGGCTACCAGGTGGCAAAATGCCTTGTGTGAGCCCTATGTATGGTACGCTGAGACATACAAGATGAATTTTTAAACTGTCAGTCTTTCATTTCTTTAGTACTAAAAAACTTATTTCCTACAGATACCTGCCAATGTGACAAGATCTGAATCATTTTTGTAATTTTCTAGGCTTGTGTCTAGTGAAATGAAGAAAAAAAAATGAAGATAAAATGATGAAAGACTTCAAGGATCAAAAATAGAAAGTTCAAACATTTTTGTTTCTCCTGTTTTTCCAAAAGTTCTCCAAAAAATAAAAAAAAACTCATTACAAATTTCCAGTAAAGCAATGCCTAATTACATGTTATCGTGCCATTACATATTAATACCATGAAATCACTTTTCATTTTGCCACTTTTTTATGGAATTATAGGTCTATAAATCTTGCCTCCAAATCCTTCTAAGCCTGAGATGCAAGGTCTAAAATCTAAAAGAAAAATTATCCCTACCAACTCTGTATGAGCAAAAAGGCAGAAGATTTTCCATTTAAAAAAATAATTAAAAATCTGAAGAGAAAAGTGTAAAGTAAATTTTAAATAGGAAACTGATACCCATTTGAATATGCTGAAACAGATACAATGGAAAAAACTCTTATCATGAAAAAATATTAAAACAGACAAATGAAATTAATTAAAAAATAATTAGTTTTTTTTTGCTGTTGGTAAGAAGCATTTTGGAAATCGTGCTTTTATACAATTTATTATCTTGTTCATTTTTCAAAATATTTCTAAGTAGGAAAAATGGAAATAAACCACATTTTAAAATATGACAGGAAAAAACAAAATATATTATTTTACTGTATTTTCTTCAGTATAATTGCAATATATTATGATTTTTAATGAAATTTATCCATGTTATGTTGGTAACAAAAATTGCAGAAAAATCTGCATATCTCCAAATAAAAAATTTTGAGTACAAATTGATAAAATGTTGATAAGTCGCCGCATTTAGCACCGCATAACAAAAGAACTCATACACTAAAAAAGTATAAGCTGTTTGTAATGCAATATGTTATGAACTCTTCGACTGCAAAAATATATCATTTCTATATATTTATGTTTTGTTCAATGTAGGCCTCATGCCTTGAAACATGATAACATCAAATACATATTTGTCAGTGTATCACCAAAGCACACTTCTCAAAAAAATTAATTTGCACTCAAAATGGGAGTTCTAAAAAACAGAGAGAGATGTAAGAAGAGTAAATTTAAGGAACTCAATACTAGTCACAATTAAGGACTTTTAAAAACCAAAAACACTTCCTAAAAATCTAAGGACTTTTAAATAATTTTAAAAACTGTACGAATTGTGTTTTAGGGTATGTTGTAGCTAAAATAGCATCTAATCTTTAGATTGCTAAAAAGTATGAAGATTCAAGCACATGTTGCCAACTTCCCGCCCTTGCTCCAGCAACAAGTAGAGAAAAACATGTACAACATTGCAAAGCATGTACTTATATTAGGGTTTACTCCAGAGAAATGTTATTTGATTGCAAACACAAAGAAAACTAGAAAACTCTACCGATAAGTAAATCAAAGAAAACAATAAATCCAAAGTGCTTTATTAAATATTTGGATATTATATCACATAATAAACTAATCTCTAATTGGCACCTAGATCAAATGGAGCAACAAAAATGTCTTTGCTAAATGCAAATGACAGCTGATGCTATATCAAAATTATTTTGCATGACAGAGTTTGAGTGAAAAATCGTATATTGATAAGGAAATTCATAGAAACACACAGCCCGATGCATAGACATTCATAGCAGAGCTCAACTGTGTTTCTGCGACTTAAAAACCTTTCTACAGATGCAGAGTATATTTCGGCAGTCAGTAACCCAGTTGCTGAAATAGCAGAAAGAAGAACAGGCAATCTTTGAACTTTGAATCTTTGAAAGTATAGCAAAATAAAACATTCCTTTACAGAAGAATTTGCCCTTGAAAATAAAGAATAAATTTAAGGCAAAGTAATATGCAATGCAGAAGAAACTACCTTTAATAAGTAAATGCTACCAACTGATGAAGGACACACCATTTACACAGTTAACTGAAAAATGGAAAACAAAATAGGCGCTATTTTCTGTGCTCATTTAAACTGCCGGAAAGTTTTCAGTTGTAAAATAATTCGACCTTCTTCCATAGCACTGACGGAATGCTATTTAAAGAATCTGCCTGATGAAGATCATAATAAAGCGGATTATATTTGAATAGACCTTTTAAGCAGTAGTAGTAGAGTATTAGCTGAAGAAGAATGTTCAGTGCCGGGAGCTTTTATTAAAGCCAGATGACTTGATGCCCATGTGGCTGCTTTCACAGCAGCTTTTCTTCACTTACTAAGCAGTTTAGTATGGGAGAAGCACTGGCAAAGAGTGATTGTTTTTCATATAAGTCTGGCATTGATGTAAATTTCACATTATTTCGTTATTGTGTTAGTAATTAATCTTTAGCCAACACCCACAATATCAGCTGTCCTGGTGAAAAAAGAGAAAGTACAGTATCCGCCAAAGTATACAATACTGAAACTTGCACATCTCGAACACGTGTGTGCATTTTTCAATGGGGCATAGCTCCAGCTGCATGTGTTTGCAGTAGTGAAAAGGAATTTGTATGGTGCAGTTGTTGTTGGAAATGGGTCTCTTGATGGAGGAAAAAGCATCAAGAAGGGTACAGGTGTTTAGAGATCAAATTTCTTCAGGATTTGAGAAGGTTCTGCCATGCAAGAACATTCAGATGAATTGACAGTGGTATCAACAGGGCAAGGCGACCAACCATACCGTTCGAGAATCTCTAGCCATGCTGCAGGAAAACTTTCCAGGATGAATCATTTCACATGGCACTGACCTCCCATATCCATTCCATTCCCCCAATCTTACACAATCTGATGCCTACTCATGGGGAATATTATAGGAGAGTGTGTTCAACTGTGAAGATCCACCAAGAACTGTTGCTGCATTATGTGAGGAAGTCATCCTGTTTGCAGGAGTCTGCAGCAACCTTTGTTCCAGGATATGTTTGAGAATCTGCATGAACGATACGAACACAGTCTACGGCGAGGTGGCGCACACTTTGAACACTTAAACTATGCATACCATGGGAAATCAACACACTAATAGTGTGCGAATGTATGTATGTATGCAGTGTGTATGGTTAATTTCTTTCAGGAGAAATAAACTCAGAGATGACAATAATGTAATTTTGTTCATCTTCTCATTTTAGTTCTGACTATTTTGGTGCATACTGTACATCAAACATCTAAAACCATGTGGGGATCAGCTGCTAGATATTTGAAACCGAAGCATTGTATTTCTGTAACAAATGAAAAAAATTCAGGATAAAAGCAACAGTCAAAATGTCAAAGGCTAAAGACGTTCTCTCTTTACAAATGAAGGAAGGAGGTACAGGTAAACTAGGACTATGTGCAGAATGTTTAGACAAATGTCAACTTTTTTTGTAGAGCAATAGGCATTTTCTCATAAAAGTTTCTGTTGCTTTGTGAATTTACTTATGACAAATAAAGTTTTCATTATGTATATTTTGAATTATGCTAAGTCAATAAAAGCATATTTTAGAATTTAATAAATTTCTTCAGAAAGTAATAATTCAACAGCAACTCTGATCAGAGCAGATGGCTCTAAGCAACAGAAAATTATCAACTCAATGCCATGAACTCCATTTGAAGTTATACGTTTTTTGGTAATATCAGGTCAACAGATTTCATTAAAATTATTAAAAGTGCTACTGTAAAAGAAATTTTTACATAATACAAAAAAAAATTCACTAGCTACTGGCACCATCACTCATATCAGAGGCGGCAGCAAATATGTTAATACCACAAAAAGTAATTTTCTGAAAACTAGAAATATGAATTTGTCACCGCACAAGATAGCTTACTATTGTTCAGAATTATCACACATTAATGAACATGCATGTACACTAACATTTCTTTAATATGTTTTATAATGTTAGTCAAAATTTTTGCTGAAACTTAACAATTACTGATGTCTTTGTTGGGACTCAACTCTCGAACCAGCCAGACTTCCATTTACAAAGGCGTGCAATGACGAAGAAGAATATACCTCATAATTTAGCCTTTTTGCACCTTCTTTCAACTTTCTTCTATTTTTAATGGAAGATGAATCTACACAAATCCTTCATTTTAGATAAATCTTTACTTTTGTGTGGGCATTCCACACTTTCAAAATTAATTTTGAATCTGTGTGTATTGAATTTGCCTAATTTATTTATTTTTTGCTCTCATATATGGGCCTAAAACTTATTTTGAAAATAATTCTGCTGATGGATATATACTTTTCTTCCTTAAAAATTTCCTTAACATTTGCCTTTTCCTTTCTATTGCGGATACTCTTATGTTGACAATGATTTTCCTCACGTATAACTGCATTTAAATGCTAATAGCATAGATTTACATAATTTTTCATTAAATAAATTCAAAAGTACATTTCAATTAGTTATTTACATGAAAACAGTGCAAATTTACTATACAGATTAGAAAGGGGAAAATTAAAAAAAAATCTATAATTCACAAAATTTTCTAATCTGCACAGCCCTTGACCATATCCAAGGAGTGCAGATTATCAGAATCCTACTATACGTATTTTTTATTTAAAATACAACAAATTTTTAAATACGGTAGTCTCATACTTCGTCTGGGTCTGAACGTGTACAGATTAATATAAATCGATGTGAAAAGGGAATTTAGGGCACATCTTTTAACATAATCAGTAGAATTATTTAGCTAATAACATGGTTAAGAAATAATACATTTTTTCTAAATTCTGTAACTTCTTGTAGTGAAACATGAAATAGGATCATCAAAACAATGAAACACAAAGTTTATATACAATATATTATAAACATGAATACAACTCCCATAGATGATGAAATTGTACATAGAAATTTTTTCCTCCAAAAGCATGAAACAAAAATGGTTTCATGTTAAAACATACACCTAAAATTCTATACCTGAAAGTACAAATATCAGAAATGTTGAGAACGAGAAGGAAAAGAAACAATACTTTTATTAGCATGTTTGCTTTACAGTTTATTAATCAGCTGTGCTTGAACAGCATGATTACTACTTATAAATACTTCCTAATAAAATATGGATGTAATAATAAAATGTATTCACAAGTACAAAACTGGCAAATTTCATGTGTTTACAAAAAATACACACAAAACAAACAAAAAAGAGAAATATAATCATTCTTGCTGGAGTGAAAATTTGAAGATACAAATTTACCCAGGCAATATGGATACATGATACAGTATTACTACACATTTCTTATATAGTACTAAAAAACATACAGCTAAATTCACTTCTAAAAATACTGAGTTCGCGAAAAATATGAATGAAAACTGATAATGATAAAAACTTTCAGCAAATAAACTTGATTACATTTCAGAAATTCCCTGCAATTTTTGCCTGAATTTCTTTAAAAATTAGATTTTCTAGCATTCTTCTATCAGACTAAAAATTTTCCAGCCAAGAAATAGTTATACAAATAATAATAAAATAAAATAATTAGACACAGCCGGGAACTTTTTAAATAATTTACAAAGTTGAAAACATTAATATTCAAATAAGGAAAAAATAAATGTATAAAAAACGCATAACATATATTAGTGCCTAATTCATAACTATAGCATATTTCAAGTAAGTTTTCTTACACTAATGTCAGACGCAATGTACGATGATGACTTTGCAATAGTGTATCAAGAGTGAAAACTGATTCTCCAAGAAGAGTACTCTGAAAAATAAGAACATATTACAAAAAATGGAAAAGAATAAGATAATACAATTACTGTGGAAAATATATAATACTTGCAAATTTGTCTAAATTTTACAGGATATTTTCATGAACAAATAGCAAACAGTTCAAAATATAATTAAAGTAACAGACAAAGACAAATCTGCATTCAAACGATGATATTCAAAAATTAAAGAAGAAACGGTTTTCGTCAGCGGTTCTGAAAAATAAACTGATAAGAACAAGAAATACAGTTAACAGAGAGAGAAAGTAAAAATGCAAACAGAAAACACTGTTTACATTACTTGAGGCTACCACATTTTTTAATATATACATATACTTAATTTTCAAATAACAGAACCTCACCAAAAATCATCATTTGATAACTGACCGTGAACGGAGGTGCTTGTGCAGTAGCAGCTAATTGTTCACATGCTTTGCTGCTAAGCTTACCACACTAAAATGAGTCAGATTCTTTGATAGCTCTCTTTTGAGTTAATAGACTGTGATGAACCAGATTGCTTGATACTGATTTCTCAAAACAACTAGCAAAAAAAAAACACCAATGAAATTAAATTTAAAAAAACTCACACCAAACAGAAAGTAGACAGTAATGCTAAAAGATGCCGAAATATGAAGGGTCAAACTGAGAAGGTTACAAACATGTAGGAAAGTAGATTATCATATGAAGAAGATACGTGAATACAAAGCAGATCAAATCCTGTCAATATTAAGAGGGGATCACAAAGCTAAGAAAATACCATGTACAGCTAAGTGCAAGTAAGAGAAAATTGACTGCAGTGATAAGAGGAACGTTTCATGCAAATGCCAATTCATGTATGGATGCATTTCCAATTTCAAGGGAACAAAGAAAAATGCGAGTAGTTTTAATGAAGATGCTACTGCAGCTGACAAATGTTAATGGATTACAACATTCAAAACTATGAGAAGTAAAACTAGTTTACTTGCTCCCAAAATACCTCAGGAAAATGAATATATGTTGGAGAAACAGAATTTTCAAGAAGCCATAATGGAACAACTGACTTCTGACATAAAAAAAAAAAAACTGCCACCAATTTTCCACCCCAGATCAGAGGTTAATTGGAATCAGCTACACGACTGATTCCATCAATACAGAATTAAATTCAAAGGCATCATTAGAGCAGATGCAATTAAGTTCCTTTTCAAAATTACTGAATACAGAAAAAGCAATATTTTGTCTGCAGAAAGAAGAGATCCAATATAATACCTCCAGTCCCAGGAAAGGCACTCCTATCAAATTAATTCTGAGAAGACTAGACACTGTTTTATTCAGATGAAAATATTCAAAGAAATCAAAACACAAAACATCCCAATATGAGAGTTGTCTATGAGAAGTGATGTCTTCATGGAAGACTTTTGATAAACTGGCTTGTATTCATGCAGCACATGGGGTAAACAACAAAAACTACTATGCCGTCAGTTCGTTCACTGGGATTTGAAAGTTAGTTGAACTACTAGTGCTCAGCAATTTTAGTTTGGCTGTTGGTGAGCCATTATTCACAAGAAAAATTGCAGAAGTTAATGCTCAGATCATGTATATTCTAAATTTTAAAATATTCAGAGATTCTAGAAAACTATGCCATTAAACAATTAAATCATACAGGGTTGCCACTCAAACAGGAGAATGAAATTCCCTGACTTTTCCAGGTTTTCCAGGTGTGTTTTAAGAAAATTCCAGTCTATCCGAGTAATGCACTTTGGCTGTGCTAAGAGGTAAATTAATTATGGTACCACTTGAAAACATAAAAATTTGCCAATTACATATGACTTATATATATAATACATAATCCCCAAAACATTACTATTATCATTATAATAGAAGTTATTTGCTCCACTGAAGCTTGAGATTAGAATCTGTCCAATGTCGATTTAAAAATGTCTTTTTTTGCAAACATATTGCAGCTAAACGAAAGAAAGAAATCTATTTAATGATATTTTTAAATAAATTCAGGTATTTTATATTTATTTAGCAGCATACATAAGCAAAAATTATGTGCATTAAATTTCGTTATGTTATGTCATCATACAGCTAGAATTACTTTCAGGATTATGCCAGAGAAAATCTCCTGAAATCTGAAAGTATAGTTTACTAATAATAAATAAATTTAAAGGGAAGAAGCAACATTAAATGATATGAATAGCATTAAAATAATTAAAAACAGAATTACAGTAATCAACGATATTTTGGCAAATATAGTTATATTAAATGGTTAGCCTAGATGACTGATTACTATTTTTTAAATTCCCACTATTAGCTCACACTCTCCCTATACCTTGTTCAAATTTTCAAGCATTAATAAAATACTTGTTATTCATCCACTCCAGTTTAAATACATTTTTTTAAAATGTGTAGTGGACGACACTTGGTGTTAATACAGTTTTTTCACATATTAAAATTTTGAAATTTTTTTTGTTGCCCTAAATAGGAATTGACTTTAAAAAAATATTGTACTTAATTAATTTTCAATCATTAATAAAATACAGTTTATCCATCCACTCAAGTTCAAATACATTTCTTTAATTTGTAGTGGATGACACTTAATACGTTTTTTGACAAATTAATTTTTTAATATGTGAAAAAATTAAAATTAAAATTAGATTAATAAAATTAATTTTAAAAAATTTTGTATTTTAAAAATTTTTCTTTTTTGACCTAAGTAGGAATTGACTTAACATTTTTTTTATATTACTTGTTTTATTTTACTGCAAAATGACAAATAAGTCATTTATTAAAAAGAACAAAAAATAAATTTTTAAAGATTTTGCAGTAAAATCCTATTATACGCTACGGCCTTGGATTTTGAAAATTACCGCCAACACCAAAATGACCCGTTTACTGCTCATCATAATGTCGCCCAAATCCTGTGTATACCGGTACATGGAGGTTAGAATAGAATACATGGAGGCTATTCTAATCTCTATAGCACCGTATACTAGGATTAAATCCATTTTGTTTTATATAAGAATACGTATTTTCTTTAGTTCAACATGAACAGCACATGCGTATGCTAGTCTCTCGATTCTCGAGGTTTCTGAAACTTGCTTTGCCTTTCGAAAAGACAATCTGACTGGAGCTGCAAAAATTGGCTCTATGCCACTGCCCGAGTGACGCTCCCGCGCGTCAAGATTGCTTCCGACGTCGGTGCAAAACTCGCTTTTGGGGTGGATGGGGGGGGGCGAGGGGTGATCGCTGTATGAAATTACCTGACTTTTCCAGATTTTGACTAAAATATTTAAATTCCCTGACTTTTTTCGGTTTTCCCGGTAGTGTGGCAACCCTGATCATAGTAAAATTATATAAAGAAAAAAAGCTGGGCTTGATAGACATTATTAAATAAATAATGCTGAATTTAATAGGTAAAGTTGTGTTTAACACTCATAAAAATTTCTGACATAATCAGCATCAGAATAAAAAAATTAACAAATCTGATTCATAAGCAACAGATGAATAGTTTTTTATCAGCGTTATACAAAGAAACAGAAAATTCTGAAATTCATATCCATTTCTGTAGTTAATTAATTAATTCAATCTTATAAATTTCAGCTACATACACCTAATAGTAACTGTTCATTTAATTAAGGGTTTTTTAGTTATTATGAGGCAATTTGTTCCATTAATTGTTTAATATAAATTAAAAGTTTTAAACTGCTACTTAATTTTTTTTAAACTTTAATAGTCTGCTTTAATTTTAAATGCAAATGCATGGCTATTTTTTGCACAGCTTACGCCGTAGCAATTAAGGTTTTCGTTCAGAAGAGTGTGGCATCCTAAGTACATTTTTTAACTAGTTTTACTCAAAATTGAGATAAAATTTATATACAGTGAACATAAAACTTTACCCTTCTTGTGAGCTTGAAATTTTTAATCTAATCAGGTGAGGAGTTTAATTATTCGAAATATTCTGCAATTATTCTGTAATTGTTCGAAAGTCAATATTTCACAGAGTTTTAAGCATTTGTCGCTAAAGACAGTGTAGGTGTGACACTAAACTACTTCCATTTCAACAGTGGTAGTAAAAGGCAGGAAGGTTTGTACTAAGTTTTAGCATTAAAGCTGAAAGAGGTTGAATTTTAGGGAAAAAAATTATATTTCTCGCATAAGTTTGTTCTTGGCATGAGTATTGGAAAATGTCACCCCTTTCGTTGCAATGCAAGGAGCATGGTGGCCTTACCCTTGTGGTAGCCTTACTTAATACCTTTAAAATCATGGTACACACTCAAAAGAACAGAATTTTTTTTACTTATTTTCATGCCAAAATTAATCTACATCCCTTTGAAGCACTCATTAAAATTTTCTTTGTCACTATCACAACTGTTGATACTATTCACTCCTACATACGTTAACAACTCAAGTTCCTCTTACTGACAGCTGTTCCTTAAAACATCTTCTTCAGGTGGACATCAGGCATACTCAAGGAATTGTATCGCTAACTGGATGTGAGAATCATACTATCAAACAATATCTCTGCTGCTAGTATGCATTCTGCTATCTCAGGTTCTGGTTGGCTCCCTGATTAAAACCTGTCTTTTAATCCATGTCAACATAGGAGTGATCACATCGGTACTACAGGATAAGTTTTTCTAGCATTTGCTGGTAAGAGAGCAGCCAACTACCTTTCTACAGTGAATATCAATGAAACTACGTCATGCATTGGTTTCCATTTCAGTGATTTAAATAGCAGTTCATCCATAATCTCAAGCTAAGTCATGTTTTCCTTTCTTTTCTTAAGAAAAAAAAATCAGTTCTTACTAAGCTATTAACACATAATTATGACATCATCCAATTAGAAATTATTAAGGAGTAATAAAAGCGATCTTCAATTAAGACCTGCTGATTGTAGTGTAAAAGAAAGAATGTTGATACTGGCATTAAGGTTTTAGGTATGAAATGGTTAAAAATAATATTTTTTATGTATAAGTACAGCAAAACTTTTTATTTAAAATCATCTCCAGGGAGGTTTTTTTCTTCTTTTGTATCTGTTTTATTTTGAAGTATTTACAAAATAAATAATTTAATTATAATTAAATGAATCTCTCTTTATAGCATCCATGTTGAAGTGTTGATTTGATTAATTTTACTTGCCACTTAACACTCATGCCAACCAAGTTTGCTGTAAATTGCTAAATTCCTCATTTATTTATTTCATCAATAGTAAGCCAATAGTTGTTATTGATTTTTTACTAGTTAATGATCACAATTATTAAGTGCGATGACTTGTTTATTACTCAACTATATTAAAATATGGTGTACGACAAACACCACACATCTATTGTCCTTCTTACAAAATGAAAGAACTCTGAAAGATTAATATTAAAGATGTAAGATATTATGTTAATTAACCAGTTATTATGATTTAAACCTTTACTATAACTAACTTCTTTCTGTCACCAGTATGCAAATTAGTTGTTCTGTATTTAAACTGATGGTTTGAATGTTTAGAGTAAGAGATTCTGACAGCCTCATCTTGCTGTTATTTACTATCGCTATTTCTGCCAAAGTTTTATTCCTGTATTAACATACAGACAATTTACATTTTTGTCAATACTTTTTATAACACGAACACAGCCTTCACATGCAGTTTATAAGGTAACATATTTGACAATATGAAATTTATAATTTTTTTTTTTTTGTAAAAAGGTTAGCTTTAAATATGTTCTTCGCCCATAGATTGCGCCACTGGTTTATATACTTCTATACCTGTGCATATTCAATAAAACCTCACTTCTGTTCCAAACTCCCAACAAGTATGTTTTGTGTTATTTATTCTCATGCATGCTAAGTAACCACTCTCTGCTATATTGAGCTTATTGATAGGTTATGGGCTCAGGTTAAAAAATGAGGATAAATATTCTAATAACTCGTTAAGTTAGTTTGTTTATTTAATTCTATGAGTAAATTTTAGAATTAATTAAATTACTTTAACCAAAAATGGCCACATGGTTATGTTAGGGTTAACTAAGCCACATGGTTCTAAAAGCTTAACTATACTGGTTACCATAAATTAAAGAAAAATCACAAAAATAGCAATATCTCCTTCAAAAATAAGCCAAACCGTATAAAATTTGAATATGTTGCCAAGTAAGAGTAGCTGAGTAAAACTGCAATATGCAAATTAGTGGTGCTGCTCTCAGAATACGTCATCTGCCAGGAGCCTAAAAGTCCATGTTTGAGAGCAAGCCCACATATTTCACTGTGACAGTGACATCAGAAATCAGGCATCATTTGCCTGCAGAACTATGAGGGAGAGCCATTGAAAGACTAGAGGCTGGACAAAGTCAAACAGAAGTGGCCAGATGGGTAAATGTGAGTCCGTCTGTGGTTCATAGACTTTGGAGGCAATTTCAAACCAGATGCGGCATCTAGGAGGTTCAGCCAAGGACGGCCAACTGCTACGGATAGCTTCGATGACCAATATTTGACATTATGTGCACGCAGAAATAGAACCGCTACTCTGACTCTTCTTAGATCCTCCCTTGCTGCAGCCACCAAAAGGTTGGTGTCAATGTCAATGGTGCATAGAAGGCTTCACGAAGGTGGTCTGTATGCCAGGCAACCCCCCATTTGTGTGCCGCTCACGTCATGCCATAGGAGGGACCGTTTGCAGTGGGCACAACAACATGTCCACTGGACGCCTGATCAATGGAAGGCTGTTCTCTTTATGGATGAGTTCAGGTTTTGTCTAGAAAGGGATAGTATGGAAAACGATTTGATATGGAGAGAACCTGGAACCCGTTATCATCCGTCAAACATCCGTGAAAGGGATGCATATGGAAGAGGCAGTGTCTGTGTTTGGGGTGGCACCTCTTTGGGTGGATGCAAAGACCTCCATGTCTTTCCAAGGGGAACCGTGAATGCTCAGGTTTATAACAAACTTATTTCCTATAGCAAACTGACACCTTCGATTTGTTCATTTTAGAGATGTGCTAATTTCTATACTTTCATAATTGTCTCGTAATTTCTTTTTATGTTATTTGATACCTTAATATGTATATTGTGGGTAAATTTCATAAAATTCTACATTTAACTTTTTCAGTAATCAAGATTTTGTGATTTTTCCTTAATTTACGATAACCAGTATCGTTAGACTATTACAAATATTTTTTAACTATTAATTATTTAGGCAAATATTTCTTGAGAATAAAATTAATTGAATAAAAAATTTATTTGAATTTATCACAAATTATAGTTTTTGTCTCTTGTTGATTAAAGATTTTAAAAAAATGTCAGAGGGATAATTTTTTCATTTAGTCACAAACAATTGAATGGAAAGGAAAATTACATGGATTGGAAATTTTCCATTAAAATGCACCTTATTAAATTAGATTTACGGGCTTATGCAGAGGGTACAAAAGTAGATCCAGTAAAGGATACAAAAGCTTTGTCATATATGGTTGATGGGGTAAGTGAAATTATTTTCAATGATATGAGAGATTTAACAAGTGGAAAGGAAGCATGGAAAGTACTAGCTGAAACATATGCGGATAAGGGAATCACAAGAAAGGTTCCAATAATTAAAACATTAGTGAATACCTGTTATACTGATTGCAAGGATATGTCTGACTATTTACACAGGGCATTTCAGCTTATCAGCAATTACAATCCACTGGTGTTAAACCCGATGAAGAATTAAATTGCAGGAATAATTTTTGCCAATTTACCTGATAGGTTTGAACCTCTTATAATGGCACTGAAAAATTGTGGTGAAGCAGTAACATTTGACAATGTTAAAAATCGCTTGTTGGCTGAAGATTCAAAACCCATAGTAGATGAAAGTAAGGAATATGCATTTATTAATAAAAATTTTAGAAGCGAAATATACTTTAAAGGAAAATGTTTTAAATGCAATTTGTTTGGCCACAAAAGCTCCAAGTGTCAGAATTCACCTCACAAAAAGGGTGGATATAATGAAAACAAGCTTAACAAAAAGATTAATGTTGGATTAAAACAAAAAAGGGGGGAGAAGCTTATGTTGCAGTAATCCATGTAGCTAATTCGAATCCAGATCCCAATATTTGGTAGATGGATTTTTGGGCTTCTTACCACATGACTCCACCCACATACAGAATTATTAGATGACTATAAAGATGCTAGTATTCATCAAAGAAAAACAAGAAGTTCAGTGACAGAAGTAGACCTCTTATCTAGAAATAAAAAAGAAGAGTCTGTAACTTTCAGTAATATTTTACATGTCTCCATGTTAACAGACAATTTACTATCCATTAAGTATTTAAATAAATATTTGGAATGGTTAGTACTTTTACAAGTGAAAGATGTTTTGTGTATGATGGTAAACATTTAGTTGCTAGTGAAACAGGTATGGGAGACAATTTGTATTCTTTTGTTTTATGTAATGAATGGGCTTTAATTACTACTCAAAATATTTCAAATGAATTATTACATAAAAGAGTTAGAAAGGATTAGAAAAGAGCTTAATAGAAATGGGACTGAGGCAAAGTTCTTTTGATAGTTGTGTCTATATTAAAATAAATGGAAATAAAGAACTAGTTACTGTCACTATTTATGTTGATGACTTACTCATATTTAGCAATAACATAGAACTTAAAAATTGGGTAAAACAACATTAAAGAAAAATTTGAAATGAAAGATTTGGGACCAGCAAATTATTGCTTAGGGATTAAAAATCGAACGAGATAGGACTAAAGGGTCCATTAGCCTAAGTCAGACTCAGTATGTAGAGAGTATGCTTCACATATATAATATGCATGAATCTCATCGTGCAAAAACAACAATAGACCCAAATCAAGTGATGTCTAAACTGCAGTTACCAACAAATAAGGAACAAAAAGTACCTGTTCCTTATCAGGCAGCCATTGGGAGTCTTCTTTATGCAGCTCAAGCAACACAGCCAGATATAACTTATGCTGTGAATTTGCTTAGTCAATTGTCCAATAATCTGGCAAGGGTTCACTGGAATACTGTCAAGTACCTCATGCAATGTCTTTGAGCCACTACAGATGCTATATTGTCTTTTTCAAAAGACTATAGTGCTGACATCCTTGGTTACAGCGACTCAAACTTTGGAGGTGATGCTGGGGATCGACCATCAATTACTGGATATGTTTTTCTCATTGGAGGTGGTGCAGTATCGTGCTGTAGTAAGTGTCAACCTAAAATTGCAACTAGTACAACATAAGCCAAATATATGGCTCTTTCTGCAGCTACTAAAGAAGCCATATGGTTCAACAAAATTGCTACAGAACTTGGACTTACTACTCAAAACCAATATTATTATACTGCGATAACAACAGTAAAATTAATCTCAGCAAAAGTAGTGTGTATCATGGTAGATCAGAACATATTGATATACAAAACCATTTTGTGCACGAAGCTGTGAAACTTAAGCATACTGGCATACAAAATATGACCACTAATAATTTGATTGAAGATTTTTTAACAAAAAATGTAAACAGTGCAAAACATGAGATGTGTGTATGGATGATGGGTTTAAAATGAAGACTAATGTAATTTAATGTTTTATTATATGTATGTGTGTTGATCTAATTTCCTATTTTATTTAATCAGGATGATACTTCATATTTAAACCTAAAGTGGAGCTGTAAAAAGGTTAGTTTTAAATATGTTCTTGGCCCATAAATGGTGCCACTGGTTTATATACTTCCATAACTGTGCATATCCAATAAAACCAAATATTGTATTCCAAACTCCCAACAGGTATGTTGTGTATTATTTATTCTCATGCGTGCTAAATAGCCACTCTCTGCTATATTGAGTTTATTAATATTCTGGGTATAAAGATAAAATTCTGTGAACTCTTTCAGCTATTACAAAACTGGTTTGGAAAATGCCTGCCTGCAAAAGTCAATATAATAGAATTTCTTATATTTGACTCTGTTTTATGTTACTGTTAGCAATAAAGACTACACAGTTATAGCTATCAATTGAATTTATATTGTAATATTAATTTAGCCTCCATTCTTTTGAGTTTCAACAAAAAATCTCAATACAAAGTTATAACTGCAAACAAATTAATAATTTAAATCATGAAAATTTAAATAAAACAAATAATTTTAACTGAATCAGTTAATGTTTAAAAACTAATTATGATCATTGCATATAACATAATACATCACTAAATGACAAACAAGAACACAAACAAGAAACAAAAATCCTCACAATTATATTTTCTGATCATATCAAAAAATATTTGCATTGCATTTACATTTTCAGCGAACAGTCTATTTATACAGGTAAATAAATACACTAATACTGAAAATGTCTGTCATAAATGTGAGTTCTATATTTTATCATTTTCAAAGTGATTTACTATGGAAAACAATAAAATACAATAAATTAAAAAATTAGATGTGTTACATAATTTTTATTAGTGATGCCCATTGACTTTCAGTTTTCTATTCAGCACATATTCTTAACAAGCTGATATGTACATAGATGTTAGCATGAAATGCTGAAAATTATCCAAGTAAGATATAAAATAGTCCCCTGGCAACCTAAAAGAATTTCTGAAAATAATATAAAGGACATACACTATAATGGGGAATACATCTCACTAAATAATGAGCAGTGGCAAAAGAAATTTCTTAACTGCATCCCTCTGCAAACTTATCCACTTTTAAGGTATTTTAGATCAAAATAACTCACTGCTAATGAGAAAGCCTGATTGCATGCACAAGATTATTTTAAATGCATTTTACTCAAAATGTTGTGGCTTCCACAGGTTGAATATTTATGTTTTTAATCAATATCTTTACTTCATATAATCAGTGGCATGAAATTCAGATGAGCTATAATGAAATTAAAACTTCAACATGTTACCAGAAATGTAATAAGTTCATCCCACGAAATCTGAAAACATTTA
Organism: Stegodyphus mimosarum; assembly: GCA_000611955.2. Taxonomy (NCBI): domain Eukaryota; kingdom Metazoa; phylum Arthropoda; class Arachnida; order Araneae; family Eresidae; genus Stegodyphus; species Stegodyphus mimosarum. The sequence continues at coordinate 157,429 of KK121214.1, forward strand.
TCAGTTATTTGTGAATAGAGTGAATCTGTGAATACCAATAACAAAAATCAGTCATCTACTTCTTTATACATGCCATATAAGGAAGCAGAGTGAGTAGAAAACTTTATTTTGTAATTATGCTATACACAGGCATATAGTGCTTCCTGCCTATGCAGTTTAGAGGAATTAACAGAAAAAAAAAATGCGATATCAGTCAACAGTTAAAATTTAAATTATAAAAGGAAATAAAAATTTTCTATTATGAAGCAAATTAAACTTAGTTTTTAAGGCAAAACACATGGGACATAATTCAGTTCAATAGAGCCATAAATTCATTATAAGCCGCTTCATTATATATAAATTTGATTGTATGCATATTTAAAAAATGGTCTTTAGATATAATAATTTTTTTAATAATCACTAAATTTAAATGAAATAATTATAAAATATTTTTCCACACAATTCTGCAATAAGGATCATGACTTGAGAACTACAATAATATTTCATTTTATTTTTATGCTTTAACGAACAAAAATTTAATTCTGTATTTGCTATTAACTAATAATTTACTTAAACCTGTATCACAAACGTTCTTTAAATTTTGAAGTTCACTAGTGTGATGCTAACATCTTTTATCAAGAATACATTAATTTAAAAATAGTAACTTCAATCCTGACACATAATTTACACAAATTTAGATGAATTTGTTGCATCATAAGATTTATGATAAAGTGCAATTAACATAATCTCATTTTTTAACATTCAATGTTCTTGAGTTAAACCTTAGTTCATTAAGACTCATTTCAATGAAACAGAAAATCAATTAAAACAGATTTCTTTCTTCAATAAAAATAAGAAAATCTATATTTAGTACATAAATGCCAGTTAGTAGAAAAAATACTTTAAAATTTTGATATGTTTATATAGATGAAAGTAAACCTTTAAGGGGCAGGGGGAATTTCAATTCATAAAATACAACTGTGTACTTACTGTGCATGTAACTCTTTCCTTAATATCATAAACAGAAAGTTTAATTCTTGTGAGTTCTGACACTTCTCCTTTAACAAAAGTCACCGTTGTAAAAAAACAGGGATTACTTGATTTCTGAAAAACAAATCATTCATTGTAATAACTTAAATGAAATTTTAAAAGAAAAAGATTGCTTAAAAAATCGCTTAATATTATAGAAAGCCTATAAAATAGAACCATGCTACAATAACATTCTGATTTTTATGTCCTATAAAACAATACTAAATAAATTAGCTGCAAATTTATCAAGTAATTTGCTAATTTATTTACCTTTATTTGTCCCTTCATATCTTTTCTAACCAATCCCATAAAAGTTATTGAAAACAAACACATTACATATGCACAAAATAGAATACCATACAAAATAAAATAACATAAAAAATAAAACCTACTACTAAAAACTCTCAGCATTAGTTAGCAGTATTCACCAGAAAAATTAAGATTTATGTACCGTCACATCTGGGCTATAATTAAAAATGTGAACAACTACCTCTTTTTTGTTGCTCCACTAGCCTAAGCAGCAATTTGAAGAAACAGAGGTTTCACTTAATAACACACTCTTGAGAAGACAGAGCCATTTGTCTTTAAAACTGTGCATAACTTTAATTTGGAAAAACACCAAACAAAAGCAAAATTTTAATACTTATTAAAACTCAAGGTGGATGTAATTTTATAGAACTGTTATGTATTAAAAAGGACTAAATTAATTACTTTGATAAACAATATGTTCCAGAAATAATATTGGGATGCAACCACAAAAATAGCCGAATTTATGGATGCTGAGAGAGCAGACAAGAAAGGAAAGTCGTAAATCTACTTAATCAAAGCAATAGCATTAACACATTAGTCATTGAGTATGTAGTTTGTTTATGCCACGTAAGCAAAACTGATTATCTTGTCCAGAAACTGAGAAAGTCTTGAACTGCTTGATAGATAAATTAATCAACACTAAAGCATTTCTCCAAAGGAAAACGGTTCAAGAAGTTTCTGTTTGAAGAACAGAGAGTTTATGTTAATAATAATAACCAACACATTCAAAATGATTAACACAATGAAATATAAAGAGAATTTAGCAGTTTGTCTGAAACGTTTATTTAATTAGGACAAATAATATAATTTGCCTAAAGGAATGGATGCTCTTGGTAGATGACTTTCTAAGGCAAACTGGCTGGTATTTATGTAACATAAGGAAAAAAAAACATGCAGCCAGCCAATTCACCAGGATAAGAACCAAGGTTAAACCACAATGTTTGGTGCTGTTACTCACTTAGCTATTGTATTGGTGGATCTTTCTTCTGAATTACAAATAAAGTAATTCATGAATACAGACCAGCAATGGTTGCTTATAATCTGAAACAAAGGTGATTATCAAATTACTGACCTCTACAATTTCAGTCTGTGCAAACTTCTGCCATTTTACAGATGGGTGGGTATTCACAGCCACAATAACTAAAGGATTAGGTGGTTGACCATCACCATCACACATAAGGTTGTCACAACCTATTAAAAAATATTTTTCACATTTAACACATAAAACGTACTAAAACTGATGCAAGAGACTCACACAATAAAGAAAATATACTTTACAGAACAAAAAACTTTAATTTCATTTATGTGACTTTTTTTCTTTTTATGAACATATATTAGTTTCTAATTGTTTGTGTTCTATTTGTTGTTCTGGTTATTGTTGTTATACTCCACAAAAATAGCAGTATCAACACCTTAAACAACATTCATTTTAATTCATATGGTTGCATTCAACGTACACACCGAATGAATTAAATACATTTAAAGCACAAATTCAGAATTAGTGCTTTTCAAGAAAATAATTTTTAAAGGTTCTTTTACAATAGGAATTATTAAAGACTACTGGCTTAAAAAAGAAACAGTAGCTTGTATGTAATCAAACAAAAATGCTATCTTTTGCAATTCCACAAAGACACTCAAATGCAAAACCATGTTTCTTGCAGTAAGTTTAAAAATTTTTAAATCTTAACTCTCTTTAATCAGAACATGTAAAATCAGACATGTCAAGTACAAAAATACATAAGATCATTTTTATAAATTAATTTAGTCACATGATTAATTAATAATTACTTTCTTTCTACTATTTCACATCACTCATCAAAATGTTTAAACGCAAGAATTGTAAGCTTTGACACATTTTGAAACAAAACTACTGACATATTCTGAAATGACTATAACTAATTTTGTCATGTTTACAGAAGACCAAATTATAGGTAATTAATGCACTTCTTTTATGAACTGAGATTTTTTAGTACCATAAAAAATGAAAACGAGTTACCATATTACAAGCACTAACAAAATACAGTATTAATAGTCAATGAGAAAACAATTAACAAACAGCATGAGATTTTTGTCATGACATGAATGATGAAAAATGCAGTGTTGTTGTAGAAATATACTGATGCATGATGTATTACTATACAAAAACAACGTTATGTAGGGGTAAATTTTAAATAAAACAGAAAAAAGTTCACAATTGAATAGTTGAAATGTAAGCAACTCAAGAAAAAAGAAACTTAATTGTTTATACGACACTGTGCTTCACGGTCATTCAGTATCCAATGTTATCAACAACCTGGAAATCTTTTAGATCAGTAACAAGAGGAATGGTGCAAGATAAAATAAATAGAAAAGTCCAAAAGGTGCTCTTATCTTCATTTCATCAGCATTTCAAACTTCTCAACTTCACTAATAATTTTCAGATATTCTCAATAAAAAGTTCATATAATTCACAGTATTATTTATAATGTTACAATTATAATAACTCAATAAATATACACTCAATAAAAATAACAGACTCAATAAAAAGTCCCAACTATGAAGGGATTTCATTACTTTTGAGGCAACAAGTACCTGATATTTTTATGAGGACATTGCATGCACAAACCCTACTTTTTAGATAATGTTTTTTATTTCAAAATCATTTTGTTCTTTCCTATGTAAGTGTCACTCCTTTGGTTAGATTCTAAAGTTTCATTTTCTTAAGGTCCAAAATCATTATCACTATCATAATTGATAAAATTTTTTAAATTACTTTCATCTTCTATTTCTGATTTATTTCTTCATTTTATGCCTCACAATATTCACTAACATTCTTAATCATTTCAATTCTTTCTCACAGTCATTCTTTTTTTTTTCAATCCCATTTTTAGTAAACTACAAAAAAAATCGTCCATTCACTAATCCATGAAAGCTGAGAACTAAGTGGAATATAAATGGTTGCTTTCTTAGGTTATTCCTGTCATAGGTGGCCTTCCAGAATATGAATTCTTATCAGCAAAGGACACAGCTACTGCTGACAGATGCCACTAAAGGAAGGTATTATGACAGCAAGCTACTAAAAAGGTAATTGATAATCAACAGACAGATATTTCATAATGGAAAGTTTTCATAATCTGGGGAATCACGATCCTATGTGACGTCTTCTGAGTAAAATATGACCTATGTTATATCTGTCACATGACATATGATACTCAGTCAGGACAAAACATTGAAATATCCCACATCTATTACACAGAATAAATATAATCTGTACTATCATATGAGTAAAAGAGAATCATACATCTAATACAGATTGAATAATTTGGGTTCTAAGACGTTTATTTATATAAGCAGGTTTAATACTGTGTTATCTAATATTAATAAAATAAAACTTTAATACTAACAATATATAGTAGTTAAGATTACGGTTAGTTATTTAGACAATTCTAACCATTCTAATCAATAGAGCTTGGAAAATCCCCAGCTGTCTTTACAATATTTTCAATATATACAGTAAACATTAATTTGGAAATCACTGACAACTGAACATCATTCAGACACAAAATTTCTACATATCAATATAGGCATAAGGACATGACTGATGCTTTCATGCAGCCAAGAATCATTTCATTAAACAATAAGAAATCAACTAATGCTTATTGCATCAAAAGATTGTCATAAGTAAACATTTACGCATATTTTGAGATATAGGTACACACACATAAAGTATTTTTCAGTTGCACGGTTAGCTATAAATTTAAGAAGTTTACTTACATATACTGAGTTCCATAAAAGGTTCATATTGCTGTGGATCATAACCTACATATATTAAAAGTAGTGGTTATGTAAAAACTGCTTGTTTTAATACATGTACTAATAACTAATAACATTGTTTACTTAAAAAGAAAAATTAAACAATTCTACAATTCACTATTACTTTACAATTACTATATCAAAAACACAAACAGAAATTAAGCATATGATGTAAAAACACAAGGCAGAATACAAAAGATAGAAAGGGCTGGAAAAGTGCTGATAAACCAGTAAAGACAAAGAAAAATAGACAGAAAATTTTACATCTCTAGTAAATTTTTATGATGGGAACATACACATATATACATCTTACTTGCATCAGAAGTGAAACTTCTTTGTCTCTTAGAAGAAATTTGGGATATATCATTGTCATTCAATCCTTTAAGTTGTTTCAGCTTTTCTTTTAAGGATGATAACTGAGATCGCATGTATTCAAAGCTTGCCATGTGAAGAGATTGAATCCATGAATCTCTCTCCCCTTCAGATGCTGCACCCAGTTGTTGACCTACCTCATCATGCTGAAAAACTAATATGAACTCTATTATTAAACTTTCTATCTTGAAAATTATATTTATACATTCTAAAATTATTATACACAAGAAACAAAAACATTCATATTAAGTTCTGTATTTAATAAAGTACAAAATGAAATTACTAACAAATAGCAATCAAACAGACAAAAATATAAAGTACAGTTGATTTTGATTCCAGTTAAAAGAAACTCAGACATAAGGAATTTTCAGTCAAGAAAGAAAAGAAAATTTTGTTTGGAAAAATATTAAAATTTAATGCAATTTCACACTTAAGTAAAGAAAGGAAGCTGTGGCATAATGGTATATTTGCCTTTTGTAAAAAATCATGAAGAAAGGCTATTTATTATGATCATTGTCCATATGTGCAATTTCCTGGTTCTGCCTTAGTTTTTATTCAGCTTTCCACCAAAAATAAATAAATAATACATTGCTTGCTGTTACCAAGAATGCAGTTCACCAATAAGTTAAGATATAATTTTTAGTACAAGATAAAACGCTCCTTTCTAGGAGGGAGAAATAATTGTTGAGTAGATTAGCACAAATTGCTGGGGGGGGAACAATGGTTGAGAGCGAATAATGAAATTTCTTTGCGCCCTGGAATCACCTTCTGTGTTATATCACTATGCCAAAGCTAGGACCTTTGCAGAAAGAACTTTTATTTAATTAAAGAAATTTGAAACAAACGTCGCTACAACAGACGAGTAGTCTTGTTTCACAAAATTTATTAAATCCAGTTTACCTGCAAAAGTGTATTTTGTGACAAAATATTTAAATATGACAAAATATAAATCCACAGCTGACAGGAAATGCAGTGCTAATGAAACAACGCAGCTTTGCCAATGTCTGCAGGAACAACTTTACATCACAATCAGTCTGCATGCGATTTATATACAACAATTCTCTCAGCTAATTTTCTATATTGGAAAGCAGGTAAAGAATTTGGAAATTTAAATGAAACAAGAAGCCTCTTCTTTGGATTTACCGTAAGAAATATTTAAATACTGCATACATCAGTGCTGTAAGGATGGTGAATCATAAATAAAGGAAACAGAGTTATGCTTTCCTGGAATGGCAATGGCAGAAGACATTCAAAAAAGATCTGACATAAAAATTTGTACTAGCAGGTTTTTTTAGCTGAAGGAGTCATGTTTGTGCTTTCAAAAGACTAAATAAAATTTACTAATATTATCAAAGATGGCTTTTTATTGACAAGAATCAAATTTCTTACTTTAATGAAATTAAGTGCGGGAAGATCAATATGAATTTCATCTACCCATGGAATTTTAGAAACAAGAAAGTTTTACTGCCGCAGTCGGAAAGAATACTTTACGAAATCAGAATAACCCAGGTGAGAGCTCAATTTACTTTGCAAATGCATGCTCCCACGTATTTAAGCAACAATAATTATTCGGGCAAATCTATTTCAGAATTACTAAAATTGAATTCTTTTTTTCCATCGTGGAATATTAGTTTTGTTTACTTGTCATAGTAATGAATACTCCAGTGTTTGAAAGTAATTTTAATTTTTCTGAAATAGTTTGCCTCTAACAAACATTACAAAAAAGAGTGTTCTAAATAATATTCTATGGGACTATAAAACCGAAACATCTTTCAACAAACATTAAGAAGAGCCGATTCAAATGCCATCCCTGCATACTCTGGACATCGACAAGCCTTATCAACTCTACACAGATGCACCTGCATTTACAGTTGGAGCGTGTTTAGCTCAAAATGATGAATATGGCAAAGAAACGCCCATAGCATTTTTCAGCTAAAAACTAAAAGGGAAGCATTTTGTGTCATCGAAGCCGTGAAAAAATTTGACATTTGGATTTTTGGTGCCAAATTGCAAATTGTGTCTGACCACAATCCCCTCACCTATTTGACACAAAGTGCCCGTCATGGTGCTAAACTATCTCGTTGGGCCTTAGCTTTACAACGTTACAAAATGACTGTGACATACCACAAAGGCAGTTCACAAGGGAATGCTGATGCTTTATCAAGATTATCAGTTAACTGATAAGCAAAAACAAACTATAAAGAAAACTTATTTTCACAACACAAATTTAAAATACTTCTAATAATATTAATTTAGTATTGTAGTATTAACTTCTGATAATATGTATGTATATATATAATGTCGTAGTTACCTTTAGTATGTGTTCATTAAATCATTTTATTTTATTTTGGGAAGCGGCATATTTTGGAGTTCTCAATCATATTTCATTCTTTTAAATAGAAACTGTGGTTTTTTTTTTTTTTTTTTTTTTTTTTTGTTGCTGGAATTTTCTGAACTCTGAGCAGCATTGTCTCTATGTCCCTAAGGTGATGAAAGCACTTCTCATGAAGGGACTTGTAAGGATCATGAATTATAAATAAGGAAACAGAGTTATGCGCTGCCGAAATGGCAGTGTCAGATGATGTTCTAAAAAGATGTGACATAAAAATTTGTACTAGTTTTTTTTTTTTTTTTTTTTTTTTTTTTTTTTTTGAAGGAGTCTTATGTTTGTGCTTAAAAAGACTAAATAAAATTTATTAACATTATCAAAGACGGCTTTTTATTGACAAGAACCAAATTTCTTACCTCAGTGAAATAAAGTGTGGGAAGATCAGTACGATTTTCATCGCAGTACAAAATTTTAGAAACAAGAAAGTTTTACCAGTGCTGTTGAGAACATTCAGTATGCATTGGATACAAGACAGTAACTACTACCAAGGCAATCATTGCTGTGTCCCAAGCCCTGAGCTTAGGAAGCCTCATGTGAGAAGAAAAAATGCATAATTTTTTTATACTACATATTTAAAAAAAATTTTAATTTGCTAAACATACTTATATTTTCATGCTTCAAGGCTAAGAATTATTTTAATTTAAAAAAATGACAATTATTTAAAAAAAAAACACATGTGAATGCATCGGGGACTAATCAGATTTTCTGCTATTAGATGGCACCACTATACAGGCCGGTTAAAATGAAAGGCTTCTGTGCAAAGCCAGGGTTTACAAGAAAATTTGACAGAAAAAGGCAGTACTCACAAGATGATCTGGTAGAGCCTGCAACCAAGTGTTCTAGAACATTTGTATAAAAAAGTGAATCAAAGGCAGTGTGTTTTCTTACCAAGAGAGTAGATAAATTATTATCTCTTGTGATTGGTTTCCAGCCATTATAGATCCTTATCTACCTGCCTGTGTTGTCTACAGCAAATATTTCGAAGAGTGTTGTGTTCTTGCATTCCCGTTTCTTGGACTTAAGTTGCATTCTTTGTACAGAGGAGAAATTAAACTATCTTCATCAGCAAACCTTCCATGTTCTTTGGACTCATAGTACAAGCCAAGCCAAAGAAATCTGAGATACCGATTTTGTAACCAGATGAATAAACACGAAAAAAAATATATTTTAGCGAAGCACACAAAGGGCAAGAAAAGAAGAGATAATCAGCAGAATCAGCTAAAAGCTCATTGAATTTGACTTCTTGGCTAAGTGGTTCTTCACTTCTGGAATTCTGGGTTCTGGAATTCACTCCATGAGGAATGATGATAAGAAAATTGATGTTTATTAACTTATTGAGAACTTAATTTTTTTATAACATAGCTGCTGTCACATAAGATGGCAGTCATTCCTCTTCCATAGCAACTTTCAATAATAATTGAAAGGAAAATAATAAATTCTTATATATTACCTTTTAAAAACTTGGGTTTATTTAAATTTTATAGACATACTACTAAAAATATTACATTCCATTACTTGGAAATTAATAGATAAATTTAGAAAAATTAAAGATAATTAACATGATAAATAATCTTAACTGAAAAACTAATATATAGAGAAAAATGCAGTATATGGTAATATAGTTACTATTTATTTGTCTTTTGTGTTTGCTTACAAAAACTGATAAAGTTTGCAGATTTAACACATGCTTTTTCTATACTTTCTAACAAATTTCTTATTTTAAATTTGAAGATAATCCCCAATAAAAATGTAGGGGCAACAGAGAAGCCTGAAAACATTTTAGATTAAAAGAAAACCTTGTTAGATGATGACAATGGTGAAAATTCAACTAAACTATTCAGATGAAGAGAGAGTATCACTCTGCGAAGATAAAGAATACAAGAAGAAAATAATCGAGTAGGATGTCTTCCCTAATATTAGTGAAGTCTCAAAGATGAAACGCAGAGTTATAACGGCTGACCCAAACAAACATGATGACAACAAATAAAGCCACTCTTTTTCTAACATCTTTAACAGCTTTAGAACTAAGGCTGGATTAAATAGAAACTAATTAGCTTGACAGTGTTTGGGGAAACTATTCTACAATATTAGTTGCCTTCCCAAGAACAAGACGTGCATGGCAAAGGGACTCAAACATTTTTAACCACTTGGATTAAGGACTAGAAGAGCATTTCAAAATATGCAACAAGTAATGAATAATTTAAGAAAGTTTTATACTAATTTCGAAATTCACATTTTACTTACACAATTACAATATAATTTACAGAAAATATACATACTTAAAGTGAAAGCATATGGGACATCAGGATTCTCATCAAGTCTTACATGACATTCTTCTAAAACAAAGACACCAGCAGGTTCTGAATACTAACATCAAGTGAAAGAAATAAAATACACAGTTAATATAAATTTTTAGTGATAGATTTTAAAAAACAATGCACACAAAATTGAAAAATTTTATTTTCGATTAAGTTTAAACATGACAAACTACCATCAAACTTAAACACACAGTTCTTTAAAGACAAAAAGTAGAAACTGTTAAATCAAATCTCTAGATTAGAATATAAAATAAATTCACATTATGAAGGCATATCAGAAAAACTACATATAAAATAATCTCAAGAGAAGCAAATGGTTCTGTCATGGGAAGTAAATATAATCAGGCTATTTCTTCAAGAACATCATCTACGGGAAACAGGCCTGTATTTCTGTTACTTTTGATAAACATTGAAAATCTCATGCACCATAACTACTCGTATTTTGTAGCTTCATTCCATCATTTAAATTAAAAAAATTCAGCACTTTAAATGCTGATTACAAAATTAAGCTAATCATTAAATTTGCTTTCTAGTGAAAACAAAATATTAAATTTAGCTTTAGATCTAATATTCAGTTATTTAATTCAGTTTGACTTCAGTGCTATGAATATCAATTACAGACAGACTTAAGCAAATTTGCCATGTGTTTTAACCCTTGCAGTTGTTATCAGAGCTTCTCATCTGTTTTAATACAAGTATGTAATTTCTTCAAACTGGATAACAGTAAAGTATTACTAGGCAAAGTGCACTTGTGATAATTATCCCTAAGTCTTATTGACAAACAATTTAAATTATATCCTCCTTTTCTTTGCTCATCTCTACACTCAGTCAGACCAGAAAATTAAATCATACTGAGTGGCAAGCAGCACATTTTAAAAGCAGGAGGTTAATCTTTTGAGTGAGCCTATTGGAGCTTGCACCATGTTCCTGCTTCTTTACCTGAGTAAATCTTTCTACAAAACTTGTGATGGATTAGCTGAGATTTTACTGGTTATGCTTGCTGGGTTGTTTAGGAAGTTAGTTTCCTCAGATCCAACCCTGATAAACACACAGTTGGTTTCAGATTTAGGTTTTGATTAGGTTTGGTTTATTTCATTATGGCAAAGCACTTGAGGACTATCTGCCTAATGGGAGAGGATGCCTTCGTAGAGAACTTTTTTATGGGAAACTGGTTCACATCATGTTACACATGGGGAAGACTACACAAACGCCCATGCAGCCAGCCTCATGGCTGGGATTCGAATACTGAACCGAAATACCAATGTTCAGCGATTTTACCACTCGGCCGCTGGCGGGCTGGTTTGATATTTAGGCTGTTGTTGCGAATAACTAGGAACCTTTGCACCAAGTCGCCTTACATTTGTACATTTCTGTATAAGGAAAACTTTATTTAATTTGCATTATCATCTTAAACTATAACCCCACCAGAAGGGGCTTTAATTTGCATTATCATCTTAAACTATAACCCCACCAGAAGAGGCTTCTGTTTGACTTTACATTTGAGTCCTTATGTTGTGTTAATAATTTAACAGCATCAAGTAACTGCATAACTATTTTTCAGCTTCTGTGGATAGCTGTTAAGCGGAAATATTAAGCCACATAGTATATAATTGAATACAAAAGCAAAGAAACTGTATATTTTTGCTTTGTTTCTCGCCAGATGAGTGCTTCCAAGTCATTAATCCTGAGGGTCATTAGTGGCAAATGGTGAAAAACTCAAATTCAAGCTTATTGTGAGAACATATTCTGAACTTCTCGATCTGAGCATGTGACAAGGAGGAAAAAATGAAAGTATGGGGTGTCAGACCCCCCGTCCACATTCTTCAACAGATTTCACTGTTTTAGGAAATAATTCTGCATTACTGCAACATAAAACATTTTTTTTAAGTATGCAAAAGAATTAATTAGATTCTTGCTTTCTAAGCTTGGCTAAATAATTAACTAATTTAGTTATTAACTTATTATAACTTATGATAGTGATTTAATATATAATTAAATTTTAAAAAAATTTAAAATCACTTTTCTTTCCTTCTTTCTATTTAAACTTCTATTTATTCACTTATAGTCTTCATTACAATTTTTTGCTTTGCTGAATTTTTTTATCTCAGATGTAAGAATATCAGATCAAATTTTAACGTTTCTGATCCTCATTAATTTCAACGTTTGTTTCTATATATTTGTAATTTCAAGAAAATGTATTGCGGGGTTTTACTTATTTAATTCAGTGTTCAATCCATGAACACCACAAACACTAACAAGCAAATAATCGCTTAAGTGTGTGAATAGAGACATAAGACTTTTGAAGGGTTAACTACCCTTTATTTCTCAGAATAAATATGATACAATCGGTTCCTAACTCGGAACGCACAGCAAAGCCTCCACTTGGGCTTGAACTCAAATAAATAGGAAATTAAACTTAATTAAGCTTAACTAAAGCTAACTGAAAGATATAGCTGAAACTATCAAGATTCTAAGTAGTTGGCACCTAAAACTTAATTAAGTCGGCGAAGCCAACAAGGGCCTAAAGTATGGCCGAGCATAGCAATAGCTAAGAGAGATGTAACCAATAGGCAAACCTGCACTAGACAAGGCTTTCTCTGGAGAATTCGGTGAAACATCGACTTAAATACTACACTTTACTCATTTGCATTAACTGCGTTTCTGAAATTACATTCTGGTAGGAAATTGTAAGCTGAAACTAGAATGATAGGAAAGATGCATAAACTGTTAATAAAATTAGAATAAACCTTACAGTATGTAAGTTTCTGCTTAATACTAACTGTAATTTTTCACTGATAATGAAATTTCATTCCATATGATTAATAAGATAATTAACAGTCAATATAAAAGAGTATTTCACCGCTCGCATCGCACAGTAAAATGACACATTATAACAAATAACCACAATACATAAAATTGTTTTAAAATATACTCGCAGCAAACGCAGATCTTTTGTACCATTCGCGGTAATGGAATGACCTACAATGAGTGGTCATTATAACAAGCGTCGATAGTACTAAGATTTCCAACACATTTGCCTTAGAATATTTACACAAAAATTCACCTTCCACATAAAAGAAAAATCAAAAGTGAAAGACCACAATCAACTATAGCAAAAGTTCGACTATTTGGAAAGTTCAGGAAGTGCCGAATTCCGGATATGTGAAATTTCTGAATACTTTAGCGTGTAAAAAATAGAATTCACATTAGAAAAGTCAAATAAATGGGAACCATTTCTGCTCTAAAATTATGAAAACAATCCATGTTTGAATTATCCAGCTGACATTAAGCATCAAGAGAGTAGTAAGAGGCTTTAGTTTTCAAGGAATGAGCAAGCAGTACTGGCAATAATTTTACAACAGTATTACATATTAGACTGAACTGACAGCATGAATATATTACATAAATATAGTACTGCCTTTTGCATTCTTCCTCATAGAACGTTACATCAAATTCTCTATTATCTGTGTGCAGAATAAGCGTTTTTCAAATTATTTGTTCACCGGCCCCGAAAGAGCTGTTAGATTACTAACAAAGGCAAGGACTTTACAATTTTTTAGAAGAAACGCACTTAATTGATGCACTAAATCTCATTGCAAAAGCCTGGCATGAAGTTAAAAATTTTATTAATCATGCCTGGAAAGAATAAACCCTCAAACTGTAATTGGGTTTCTTTCGATGAAGAAAACAGTATCAGGCTTCATTGAAATTATTTATGGTGCTGAAGATTTGAAAGAGTGAATGAAGAAAACGTAGAAGTGTGGACGGATAAAAAAAGTAAAATAGGTGCACAGGGCTCCATCAGACCAAGATTGGTGATTAAATAACTGAGAAGGAAACAGTCTCAAATATTGAAAGAAAAACAGAAAATGAAATAGTAAGGATGGTCACGGTGGGACTTGGCAATGTTACTAAATAGTTATTAAACTGTATAGGTGATTAAATTGTGTTTGAATTCAATCGCATCATAACTTTTTTCAGTGTTTGTTTAGTACCATACAGTATGAAAGACTATCGATGTGCATCCAAAAAAGCGGAGAGAGAAAGCAACAGAACATTTTACAGAAGAAATAAATCCTCATATATTTTATTACTATTTTTACTAAATCCTACTTTAAAGAGAACATTTAAATTTTACAATTATTTTTTAAACTTCTGAAGATTTCTTTATCTGGTACCGTTATGTTAATTACAATTTCACAAAACCATTTAAAAATTCATTCATACCTATGCATTAATCAGCAAACATAATTTCGGATGTTTTCAGCTCAATAACTGTGATATCTAAGTGCAACTTGAAATATTTGATTAGCATTCATAACTGCATGAATATGTGATTTTTTACTAAAAAAAGATTAAAATGCTGTATTACTTATCACTTGTATTGCTAATTTTTAGACTAAAAAAATAAAGATGTGAATTAAATTGTATTTTATACTGTAATTAATTAATGAAATTACATGATAATTAAATAAATATGTATGAATACATATTTTCAAATGAGGCTGAGGGCTTTATTAAAATGCAACCAGGAACAGGGATAAAAAATTTTTTGATAAACTCTGATCTAAATGCCTCTGACTTCTTGTTTTAAGAATCAGATTAGCTTTAAAATACACAAATACTATTTGGGATGAAATTCTGTTTCTATTTGTTCAGTAACTAAATTATTGTTAGCTAATTAAAATTAGAAAATTCAGAAAAAACTAAAAATTGATCTGAGCTTATAGTTTATCATAGATTTCCAAGTGATCCTACATTAAGGAAGTGGATCAATCTTTGCCGTCGAGAAGATAAATGGAATGAAAACTCTTCTAAGATATGTTCTGCCCATCTGACATCTCTATAAGAGAGATTTACAAGCAGAGTTACTGGGCTTGCCACATAAAAAGGTAAGTAATTTCTGTTTCTGTAGGTTTCTGTTGTATGATTTGTCTCTGCTTTTCCACATACACTAAGGATAGATCCTACAATGAACCTGGCGAATTCTCGCACAGGCGTAAATGAATTACCAGCACAACAGAAGGATGAAAAGTAACCCTTTATTATTTCAAAGCTTAACAAAAAAGCACGATCTTCGTGCGTTAGAAAAACACCGTCGACTTGTGGTGAAAACTTAAATGTAGAATATAATTCAAGTCGAATCTAAAATAAAATAGTGCTGGATTAGCACGTTAAATTACACCTAACAGGTTTGACTCATAAAAACCTAACAGGCGTGATGATAATCCGAAATGGCCAAGAGGCTTATTAGCGTAACAGCGAGATGGCAAAGCAACGTGCGCTGGCTAGCGAAACACGCTCTGAATAAACTCAGAGATTCATCCGTTTAAATATTCACTTCACTTAACTTTAAATTTACATACTGGCAAGAAAATACTAGGAGAATTTGAGAGGTTCAGGAAAGGTATCAAACTTCAAATAAATTCGTTATGCAAAATAAGGAAAACCCTACACTGTTTAATTATTTCCGGCATAACTTCGTTATTTTTTTTTTTTTTTTTTTTTTTTTTTTTTATTTTTTTTTTTTTTTTTTTATGTATTTATTCATTAATTTTGATTCAGCTTTTAGCTTTATTATTTGGTTAGAGACCAAAATTTCGTTCTTTCAAATTTTTAACTTCACTTGAATCAAAAATTATTATTTTTCAATTACTGTTTCTAAGACGCACATTAGAAGTTGTAATTTAAAATACTGAGATAACTGAAAATCATTTAGCCAATAAAGAAGTGAGTTGTATAGACTGTAGGGATTTATATTCATTTTAACTAGCCAGTTAAGTTTAATTTTGTGCTTACTTTCCTATAAGCCCTCATTTTCCCCTAATTGTCAATGCTAGAATATTTAAATTTGGTAGCGCGCGTGAAGGAATGCAAATTCTGCCAGTGGGAGAAAAAGGTTTAAATACTCAGTTCTAGAAAGGAAAGAGAGTGTGGGCAAACACTGTACTTCGTAACATAAGCTTCTGATTCTGCATTTATTGCTGGTTAAAGTGACGTAAGAGCTACTACTTTGCTGCCACGAGTGTTCGACGCGGTTTTGGGAACAGGATTATCTAAGGCCTGGGAGAAAAACTCTACTGTTTGTTAATATCTTTGAATTTTTTGTTTAGTTCTTGTTACCTGAGTTACCGCTTAAGCGAGGCGTAGTTTTGTTAGCGTCAAGTCGACGCATTGTGAATTTTAAAGAGTTTAATAAAGGTTCTTTTAATCCTTCTCCTGCCTGGTTTCTGCACTTACTTCAGCTGTCATTCCAAAAGTTGAACAAAGAGATATCATAAGGTTATTTTTTATAACGTAACAGAATCCCATATTTTAATAAATTTCCCCTCTTAGAGAGCTATACGTTTCAGGAATCCTTAACGTATTTTAACTGAAATGAATAGATATAATTTCCTGAAATATGATAAAGGTTAAAATAATGAGCTGAATCTATTAATTAATTAATTCTTAATTTATGTCACAAATGCATTAATAGCTATTTTATTATGATTTCAGATACTGGAGGAAACGGCTGTTGTTTCGCTAGTCATATGATCAAAAGATCCTGTTAACCAAGAATGTGATTCACGTCACAAACGCCGTTTAAATCACCATCATGCCCTTGATTTGCTAGAAAAAGCTTCCTCTCGAAACGACGTTGGAAAATTCGTACAAAATGATAGTGGTGTGAAGCTCTGGAACAGACAGTATTAGAAAACGTTTCCTACCTCGATGTACAGAAAGAAAACGTACAGGGGAAAAAAATTACAAAAAATGTTAAAATCCACCAATAATACAATTTAATTCCTGAGGAAACAATAAGTGCATTTGAAAAAGGAAGTGACACAGTTGAGAAGAGAGAAATTTAAAAATGACATTAAATATAAAAAACTTTCCAGTGCTGTAAAAAGAACTTTTACTAAATCACGGGAAAAATTACTAATTGACCACACAAAGAAAGTAAGATGGGATGACGAAACATTGTGAAATTGCGTTCACATTACGCTATTTAAGTAGAAAGGCATATCTTTATCTTAAGAAACATCTAAATTATCCTCTTACACATTTAGCTACTCTAGATGTTGGGCATCATTATTTCAACTGCGACAAGGTATTTTAGAAGTTGCTTTCAAAATGATGAAAATAGTTACAGAAGGTATGGAAGATTTTCAGTGTCTCACAGTTTTATCGTTTGATGAAATGAAAATTAAAACTACATATGAATACGATACGAAACGCGACAAAATTATTGGCCCGTATTAGCAAATGCAAACGGTATTAGCACGAGGCCTTTTCAATAACTGGAAGCAACCACTCTTCATAGACTTTGATAGAAGGATGACAGATGCCATCCTTTTTGACGCGATTTCAAAATTATATCAAATTGGGTATAAAGTTGTGGCTGTAGTGAGTGATATGCGTGGATCTAACCACACACTGTGGAAAACATTACAAATAAACGAAAATACATCATGGTGTATGCATCCGATTACCAATGAAAACATTTATTTTTTTGCAGATGCACAGCATCTTCTGAAGCTTATTCTCAATTGGCTTTTAGATACTGGTTTTGTCTTAACAGATAACTTAATTGTAAGTAAAATTCCACTTTTGGAATTACTTAAAATTTATGCTGGTGAGTATAAAGTTTGCTGTAAACTGACAGAAATTCACATATTATGCGAAAAATCTCAGCGACAAAATGTAGCATTTCAGTTGTTTTCAGAAACAATTGCAGCTGCCTTGGAAAGATAGAAGCATGGGTCCGATGCTAAATTATGCTGTGATTTAGCAAATTTTATAAAAGAAGTAAACAACTGGTTTCATATTTTCAATAGTTATATTCCGGAAATTTTTGGATTTCCTAGTAAAAGTGCTTACGGAAAGTATATAATAACTCAGGATGCAGTAGTAGATAATTTTTGCAAAACTGAGAAAAATATGAGGTTGCACTGGAAAAAAAAAATCATTGCAGGCATTTCAAAAAGGTGTTCTAATGAGATACATTCTGGGAGAGAAGAGAAAGCATGACCTTGTTTCTTTACATTTGCTATACATAAGTCACGTGATCTCCCAGATCATCTACATTGTTAACATTAACTATACGTAAGTCAAGTGATCTTTGAGGTCATCGGAATGTATCTCATTTATAGCACATCTTTAAAAAAGTCTCTTGCATTATGTCAAAGAAAAAGTATAAATGCTTATACATTTTAACGCATCGTTTATTAATTCGCAATTAAGGTGCAGAGAAAGACTAGATGATCATCCTACTCCTCTTAGTGCTTTATATCGTTTATGTACGGTGATACTAGGCACGAATGGTTTTATTAGAGTCCATGAAAACACAAATACGAAAAGCAGATTAAAAGATGATTATCTAATTTCTAAGGTTTGCGGCATGCTGCTGTAAAAGTTGTCGTCGGAAACGATGACAAAATGTCATTTTCATATTCAGAAAATAGTGATATTGAAAAAAATATCGGTTGCCCATCCGAAAATCCCGAACTGGAATTGGATATAGATGTCGGAGAATATGATGGTTTAAGTTCTATTCCAGGATGAACAGCAAAAAAGCATCATATCGAGTACCCTAATCATGGGGAATTTACGTATAAACTAAAAGAAGATTCAAATTGCGTTCGTTGTGGACAAAGCATCTATCTCATGGAGGACTAATTAAACCATCTGAAGACTGAAAAACTCAAGTTCATAATATAGAACCATTTTTAATTTTCAGCGGTTCCACTGTAAAGTTTATACTAATTTTAAAACAGTTATTTTAAGTTTATGCACCTTTCCTATCTCTTCTAGCTTCAGCTTACAATTTCCTACCAGACTGTATTTTTCAGAAACGCGTTTAATGCAAATAAGTAAGAGTAGTATTTAAGTCGATGCTTCACTGACTTCATTAGAGAGGCAGAGTTTCTAATTAGCGCGCGTTTGCTTTTGGGCTACGTCTCTCTCTAAGCTATTACTACGCTCGGCCGTACTTAAGGCCCTTGTCGCCTACTTAATTGAGATTTAGGGGCCAACTACTTAGAATCGTGATAGCTTCGGCTATATCTTTTAGGTAAACATTAGTGAAGTTTTAATTTTTATTAATTTGAGTTCAAACCCAAGTGGAGGCTTTGTTGGACGCTCTGAGATAGAACCCGACTGTGTTGATCCTCATTTTGAGAAATAAAGGGTAATTAACCCTTCTTGAGTCTTACGTCTCTGTTCACAGACTAAAGCGATTATTCGCTTATAAGTATACAACGTCCCTCACACTGAAATATGAAATAAAGGGTGGAACCCCACATTTGGCGCCCGATACATTCCTAACAAACCATGCCACTAGGCAGTGAAGATTTTACGTTGATCCTTCGGCCTTTCCATTCCCTCAGCCTCAGGCAAACCTAATGGAGGGATTCGGATTTATCGTGGAAACGATGAGAGCTGCCATGAAGCCAGCCGCGGTATTCGACGGTAAAGGTTCCGTGATGACTTTCCTGAAGCAGCTGGACCTGCATTTCACATTACATCCAGTGAAGCAGCTGCAGAAAATTATCATTGCCACATCGGACCTAAAAGGCCAAGCTCTCAGCTAGTATCAAAATATTGGTAAGAGTTTGTTGGGGGATCTAGGTTCGGAAACGTACAGATGGGAAAATTTTAAAACATCGCTATTAAAAGCATTCCCAGTTGGGAAAGACCGTGCGAAGCTCGAATCGGAATTGTTTAGCAAGTATCAAACCAACTTCGACGAATTAACGGACTTCATTTTAAGGAAGATCCAAATTTTTAATTTACTATATGGAAAAATGTCCGACAATGAAATCATGGAAGTAATATTGCCCCGCCTACTCCCGTCAATCCAGGACTTTCTTGAAATCAGAAACTCGGAAACTTAAAATTTCAGAGCAGGCAAACGGCGAAAATAGCGCGTGCGAGCAAATCTGGCCAGTATTCAAGGTATCACTCTCAGAAAAACCTCAAGGGCAACACAATCCGTATTTTCGCCAAGCGGGGAAAGTTGAAAAACCAGACAAGAGGAAGAGTGATGGTCAGTCCAAACTATTGGGAAATAAAAAGCAGCAGAATTAAGGGGGCGGAAAATAAGAATTTAAACTGATTGCGGTGGCCGAGAAGAGGGTTAGGTCACCGTCTTGGAAGAAAAATCCCGCAGAAATGAAACTGAATACGGTACTCGTACAAAATTTGGCTTTCCCAGATATCGATATTTTATTAAACGACATTCCTACTAGCGCGCTACTAGATACCGGGCTCAATGCAGCTTCCTTTCGCAGGAATTCTTTAAAAAGCATTTTCGTCGCTACAGATTATTTAAAACAACGGGTGATAACTGCACAAGGCAAACAATGGGATGCACGATCTAATAAAGAACGAGATTCAAAGAGTTAATTTTTTGGTGGTAAAGAATTTGTTAACTGCAGTTATATTGGGGGTTGATTTCTTACGCGCAGCTAGCGTAAAAATTAATTTCAAAGATTCTACTTCACAGGTCACGATGGATAAAGTTGAAGAGGAACAAGCCGCAATGCCGGAATTAGACTTCAGTCATCTCGAAGAAAGAGAAAGGAAAAAAAAAAGGAAAATTTGATCAATTGTTCACTGACAAACCGGGTTTCTGCAAAGTCGTAACAAACAGTATTGACACTGGTAGTACGCCTCCAGTCCGGTCTAAGCCTTATAGGTATGACCGTGCGAAGGAAGACATTCTCAAGCAGCAAATTAAGAAAATGCTCAAGAACAAGATAATTACGCAACGTACCAGCCCTTATGCGAGTCCAGTAGTTTTGTGTAGAAAAAGAAACGGATTACCGACCTCAGATTTCGTGGAGATTCGCCGTTGATTACCGCAAGTTAAATAGCATAACAAAATACCCCATATATCCCCTCCCCATAACAGACGAAATTATAAGAAAGATTCTTTCTACTAAGTATATGACTACACTAGACCTGACGTCAGGCTATTTTCAGATTGCAGTAAAACTCGAAGATGTTAAGAAAACAGCATTTATTACAAAGTCAGGCGTGTATGCCTTTTTGAGAATGCCGTTAGGCTTAAGCGGAGCTCCGGCTACATTTCAAAAAGTTATGGACAATATTTTAAACCAGCGAAACTATAGACGAACACATTAAACATTTGCAGGAAGTTTTACATTGTTAAATGAGGCCGGTCTAAAAATAAATTCAAAGAAGTGCACGTTTGCCGCCAAGGAATTGAGGTATCTCGGCTATAAAATCTCCAAAAACGGTATTGAAACAGATAATTCCAAAATATTAGGGATTAAGAGTTATCCACCTCCAAATACGGCCAAGAAATTATCTTCCTTTTTGGGCTTTTGCTCCTATTATAGAGTTTTTACAAAAGATTTTGCAGAGATAATTGAACCCTTGTTGGTTCTTAAACGAAAAAAGACTAGGTTCACATGGACAGTTGAGGAGAACACGGCGTTTGAAGAACTGAAACACGCCCTAAGTAACGCCTCAGTTCTTAAAGTTCCCTCAGTTAAGGGGACCAAAACTTAGAAATTGCAGCAGACGCGTCAGACTACGCAGTTGGCGCAGTTCTTTTCCAAAATGGGCAGCCAATAGCATTTTTCAGTAAAAAGCTGAACCAAATTCAGTGTAATTATACCACAACTGAACGAGAAACTCTCGATGTCTTATCAGCGGTGCAAAAATTCAGCGTTTATTTTGGAAGCAGCCTGATAACAGTATACTCAGATCATGCGGCAGTTGGTCGCTTGTACTCGGGGAAAAATCTTTCACCCCGGCTTATACGTTGGACGTTAAAACTGCGAGAGTTTAATTTAATAATAAAACACACTCCGGGGAAAGAAAACGTAGCTGCGGATGCCTATTAAGAATAAAGATCGATGAAGAGGGAAACACAATTAGATGTACGATGCTAACTGCTAAAATAATTGAATCTCGTGAAACAATAATTTCCAAATTAAAAACGGACCCTGAATTCAAGGACATTTACGCATATCTAGAAGACCCCAAAAATTTTGAACATGTAGACTTAACGGCTATTTGCAATAGGGCGGTCCATTACGAAATTATTCATAAGCAGCTATTTTACACGAAAATAATCAATGATAATCAAGAGTATCGGCCAGTGGTCCCAATGAGTCTACGCTTAAATATTTTACAGCAGCTTCACGATTCGAAAATATCGGGACATTTAGGAATTAGAAAAACTTTGCAAAGGGTCCGCGAAGCGGTGTATATTCTGCAGTTGTACAAGGTGGTGACGGCGAATGTCAGGTCATGTCACTTGTGTCAATTCATTAATGATTTTAATTACAACTCGGCCGGGTAGTTAAATAACATAAAAACCACTTTTCCAAATGAACTGGTTGGCACTGATTTGCTCGTCCCTACCCTAAAACAAAAATTAATAAAAATAGATATCTGTTAACCATTGTGGATCATTTCTCAAAATGGGTGGAAATAATTCCCCTTAAACGAGTATCAGGAAAAATAGTACCAGATTCGTTTCTAAACAAATATATTTTAAAATACGGGGCCCCAGTAAAAGTAGTATCAGATAAAGGTAGGCAATTTGTAAGTAATTTATTTGAAAATCTTTGCACGGGACACTTGGCATACGCCATCTAAAGATGGTACCTTAAAAGACCGCAATCGAATATTGCGGAACGCATAAATAAGAACAGAGTCAAAATTATTCGGGGATATGTTAAGAATTGTCATGACTGTTGCAACAGCTGTGTCAATGAGTTAGGCCTTGCCTTGAGAACAGCGAAGCATGATACAACACAGAAAAACCCTGCAGCATTATTTTTGGGTAGAAAAATTTTAATGTCACTGGACAAGTTATTTTTCGTTCAGCAAAGGCAAGAATTTAAATTGAAGTATATCCAGAAAATGACTAATGAGGCCATCAAAAATTCTGATGCGGCAAGGCAGAAACAGAAGCTCTATTATGATAAAAATAGACGAGAGGTAGAATATGCGGTGGGTTAAAAGGTGTTAAAAATCAAGCACTTCTTATTGTCTGCACCCGAAAGCACAGTGGCCGAATTTGAACCCAGGTTTGATGGGCCGTTTGCGATTGAAAAGATTAAGTATTCAACATTTTATTTCAAAGCTGAAAATGGCCAGAAAATAATCGCTAATATTGACCGGATAAAGCCATACTACAGTCGTGCTGACTTCCGAGTTTTAAAAGATTTATTGCAGGATCCTAGAAGTGCGCCAAGAACTTCAAAAGAGTCCAGCACCGAGCTGCAATCCCCCAGTAACCAAAAGGAAGCAAGCCGAGAGTGCGAAGAAATATCCGCGAAGCGTATGCAGCAGCAGCAGCCGCAAAGTCCACGCAAGAGGACAACGAAAAAGATGAAACTTTCCCTAAAGCGAAAAAGACGACAACGAGAAAGATGAAAGTTCTCCTACAGCAGAAGCAAGTTCCGACTGTGAAGCGGAAAAAGTCTGTGGGTGGCGTTCGAGAAAAACGACTAGCTGTAAAACAGAACTCGGTCACAACGAAGAAGCATTTGCCACAGAAGCAGCATTTCTCTGTGGCAATCACATCGAAGCAGATCATAGGAGCTTAAGTGCGAAGATTCGCCAGAGGAAAGCGCACCGCTAATGAAAGAACCATTCCGTTTCAGGAGACCAGGAGATTGAAGCGACGGTTTAAAGATACCGAGGAAAGATCCGGTTACTACAACGCAAAGAGGAGGTTCAAAGAAAAGATTTTTGGTATTTGCAAGTTGACGAGAATTTAGTTTGTGAACCTTTTTAGTTGTTAAGCCAAGTTTTTAGTCCTTTAGTTTTAAATATATATTTCAAAAGTTGTAAGTACGTCGATACAAAATGTCTACTAGATATTTATACATGTGAAATTATGATTTAGTTAATATCTTTGCTCAACACTTTAATGTAAACACCTAGCAAATAAGATCAGTCAAATAAGCACAAATTCGTTTCAAGCGCCTACCGTAGTTTCTACAACCGTAGCGAAAGAGGTCTCCCTGTGACCTAACGATGTCGTTGACCATTCAAGGCGTTCTCTCTCTTATGCACGAACCTTTTTTGGATTTGACTAACCCCTTCTTCTGTGCTGGTAATATTACGCCTGTGCGAGAAGTCGCCAGGTTTTCTAGTAAGATCACGTTAACTTTATGTTAGCAAACAGGTCTAGATCTTACAAGTGGCGCCCAAACGAATCCGAACGAATGGCAGAAAATAATTCAACATTTGAGCTGGTCCCATCTACATCGCAAACTCCATCGGCTCCTGCAAACATAACGGAACGGTTTGGCTTCTTCATCGAAACAATGCGGGCCTCCATGAAACCCGCGGTGACATTTGACGGAAGAACGTCGATCACCAACTTCTTGGAACAGCTGGACAATCACTTTTTGCTGTACCTGGTCTCGGAAGTGCAGAAGATAACGATAGTTTAAAGTCGAGTAATTAACATAATTTATTTTAAGGAAGGTCCATATCACTAATTTCCTGTACGGGAAAAGGCCCGATACCGAAATAATTCAGATTATTGCCACAGATCCAAGATTTTAAAGAACTGAGAAGCCCCAGTACCTTGGATGAGCTGGCGGTTAAATTTGAAAGTAAGAAGGTTGCAGAAATTACGCATACAAGATGTTACAGCCAAAGATTAAGCGGATAGTTTGTAGAGTCATTAGGGTTTTTTGATGCTGAAGTGAAAAATGTATAATGCCGTCGCTGGTACTCGAACCTGGACCTCTCGAATACGCGCCGAGTGTGCTACCGTTACACCACGAATGCATGCATAAAGGAGGGAGAAAATTAGAAGTTTTCTAGGCCCAATTCAGAACAAACGAGGAGATTCAACAGCGGGAATAAATTTCAAGATGAAAAGAAAGGCGATCGCCAAAATAGGCCGCAAGATTCTAAACAAGGGGCGATAAAGCAGCAGTTAAACTATGCCGGGGTGCTGAAAGGAGGGTGCGGTCACTCCGCTCGTAAAAAAACCCTCAAAATTACATTTAAACACGGGGATAATAAAAAATTTGGCCTTACCTGTTATACAGATTCTATTACCCTGCTAAAAACGCCCCATAGAAACCAATAAAATTTTTTATGGGTACCCATAAAATTCTATGGATTTCTGTCGGTCTCTGGGTTTCTTACTGGTTTCAAAATGCCCCATAGAAACCAGTAAAACTCTCTACTGATACCCATAGAATTCTGCTGGTCTGTACTGACTTTTACTGGTTTCTATTGATCTCTGTGGGTTTTTCTTACTGGTATCATCTGACACCCATACAACCAACATCAATGCCAGAACTTTCTACTGGTTTGTATTGGTTTATATTGATTTTCACTGGTTTTCTTACTGGTATCAATATAATAGAAATTGATGCCAAATAAATCTTCTGTTCGTTTATATGGGTTTCTTCTAATTTTCTAACTGACGTCAACAGACTTCTTCTAAACAATGAAATTAATACTGGTGCCAGTAAACCGAAATTCATTCGTATTCTTGTTGTCTACTGATTATTTTAAATTATTTATTTATTTACTTTTATTCCGTTTATTTGGATACTGTTGAAAATAAGGTTATTTCTGTTTTGTAACCAACTGAAAGCTTTAAAGTTAAAAAACATACAAACAACCCTCTCGTCTCCAACTCTTTTCTAAGACGATCAGTATTTCTAAGAATATCAGAGTAACCTGGAAAAGCAGGTGATCGTTTTAGAGAGAGTTTTTACTATATATGCTCATTTATCTGATTTCTTAAAAGCTTTTGTCAGAAACATTAACAGTAATCATATACACCACACACAGCGAGGTCTCTCTAAGGCGACCAGCCACACATAAAAATGCATCTTTGCTAGTGATCGCCTTTGAAAAGTGATGCTCAATACCAATATATATTGTACAATTGAAAGGTTTTACAAGACAGTTAAAACCAAAGCTTTTCAAATCATGAGTCTTGTAAGGGCATTGTTTTAGAATTACTTTCAAATATAGTTAGAGTAATATTTAAGCATTATTTTCTTTCATTAGTTATACTGCGGAAATGCTCGTTACAATTTTCTGCATTAAATTTATCTGGTTGTATAGATATTAACATAAAAACTGTTTGTAAACAAATGAAACTATATGTACTATATCTGCTTAATTGCAATGACAGTAATTTTAGCTGTGTAGAAGGTTTATTTATATTGTTAAATGCTGCACTATATAAATTTCATTTAACAGTCTAAATACCGGAAATGCTCAGCATGAAGTGTTATTTTTATAGTATATAATCTACGGTCAATAGCAATAGCTATCTTTTCAGTACTTTAAATTTTGCTTTTTAATTTTACTATTTAGAAATTTTACAGTTCAAAATAATATTTCTATACAGTTTTTAAAGTATTTTTTCTGCAATAGAAATGTAAATAACTTATACCGAAAACACCGACTTAATTTTATTCCAATAATGCATCACTTTAATTAAATTTATGTTCCTTGGAGATGATATACAAAACAACTTTTGTAATAATAAATTATTTATATATATATATATATTAATTCTTAAGCATTTTTACGCCAAGAACTACATGTTGTATAAACACCTATTCCATTATAGATTTTATTTATATAAAGTGTGTGGAAGATTATACAACACTAAAGAATAAGATATTATACGCTATGAGATATTTCCTCAATTCTCGAACTGTGGGTTGAGAATCGGTATTTGTTGGGTCTTGTAAATTTTTTAAAGTTTGCTTTGTTACAATATAATTTATTGCACTTTGGGTATTATTAAGTTTCTTATATTCTTATATTGAGGTTTCATTTATATTTTGACAGATACCGGTAACGTTCAAAGTACTGTAAAAAAGATGGTCGACACAGTATATGTATATTATTATTTCTTTAATACATTATATTCTAGGATTCAAATTCCATGCAAAACATCTATGTATATGTGTCATAATAAGCTGCATGGTGTTGCTATCAGTGGTAAATGAGTTTTGAGGAGATAGCAAGTATGCTAAATTTAAAATCTTTATTAAATTTCTAATAATCAAGTCCCTTATTGTTTTTGCTTGCTTAATATTTTTACTTGTACTAGTGTTTCTCTTCCTGAAAATAAGGGTTTTGTCTAGTTTTGTTTAAATGTGGTTTAGTGCATTGTAGGTAACTTAAAATTTAAGCAGATGCTAGAAAGTATCCTACTTTGGCAATACATTTCTCGTTAGGTGTCAAATTGTTAAACAAGCTGATATGATTAAATTCCATTGTTTAATTTCCCAATTAAAGAACTGAAATACAGTGTAATACATATATATGCAATGAGGTAGAGTATTATGTGTATATATTTATAATCAAATCAATAATATATATATAATCAAAGTCATGATTTGCAACCATCAAATATATAGATATATATATGTATTATTCGATGGTTGTGAATCAGGACTTTGATTATTATCTTTCTATTACTTTCAAAATTAGATAAAGGAAGTTTAAAATTTTGTAAAGAGAATTTATATAAATATTTTGTAATATGTTTATAGGTACTGACATGCATAGAGGACAAGGGCTTAAAGGCTTCTAGATATTTGCAAAATTTTATTTTCTTCGTATTGAATTTTATTTAAAATTACTCTGTGTGCCTCCCCCCTATTTAGGTCTGTACATTTCATCACTGCTAATTATGTACTGCTGGTTTATGCTTATAATTATTAGTTTTTATGGAAATTTGATCTACAGTTCTATTTTTGTGCATTGTTTTTTATAGGGATTCCGTATATAGATACTCGTTCTATGTATGGATACTCCACTATGGTATAATTCTATTGTTTTTGTTTATGGATTTTTGTTTACTGTTTTGTGCAGTGATTTTCCCAATGGGCACCTGTATTAGTCTGTAGATTTTTGTATACTGTGATTTGTGTACAAATCTCTGTAAAAGCTTAAGAGATTTGGCCTATGGATATCTGCATAGGTCTGAGTTCTTGTCTACTGGTTTTAATGTGGAATAGACCTACAGAATATCCATTTTTTAATGGAAATTTGGCCCATGGATACGCATAAAATTCTGGTTTCTGACTATGGGTTTTTAGAGGGATTTTGTTTATAGTACCCATATGCTCTACAGGTTTCTGTTTATGGGTGTTTTATGGGGCTTTGGCTTACTGGTACCCGTACAGTGGTATGGGTTTCTATGGGAAATTTGGCCTATGAATACCCATATAGCTGTACAGGCTTCCTTCTATGAGTTTGTACGGTGACTTGGCCTACGGGTTTTTACGAGGATTTGGCCTACGGGTACCCGTACACCTGTATGGGTTTCTTTCTATGGGTTTTTATGGGGATTTGGCATACGGGTTTCTGTCTGTGGTTTTTTTGGGGGATTCGGCCTACGGCTACCCATAGGCCAATTTCCCTTAAAAAAATTTTATGGGTTTCTATGGGGCATTTTTAGCGGGGTAAATAATGTGCCAACAGAGTCCTTGTTAGACACTGAGGCGCAAGAAAATTTCATCCCAGGAAATTTCTTTCGAAAAAATTTTAAAAGATACAGATTGTTTAAACTTCAAAATACAAACCGATGCAAGACTGCTACAGCTGCACAGCTCTCACATGAACTGTATGCTGCCACTGGAACCCAAATTTCAGAGTCTACAGTTGTCTAAAAGCTTTCGGAAATAAGGCTGTATGCCTGAAGATCTGCTATTTGCATCCCGCTTACTGCAGTACACAAGAAATCCCATTTAGCATGGTGCAGATAACATGCATCTTGGACCAGACTTCAGAGGGGCACCGTGCTTTTTACAGATAGTTTGAGATTCAGCCTAGACACTGATTCTCAAAGTACCTGTATCTGAAGAGAACCTAGAAAACGATATCATTCTTTCCTCAATAGGGAAAAAGGATTATTATGGAAGAGTAAAGGTTAGGGCAGGTATTATGCTGAACAGCCGCACACTCAAGCATGTGTTTGACAGAGACACCCCTTCATAGCATAAGATATAGAGAGAACTTGGAGCCCTATGTTCGACTTTTCAGGGGGGCAGTTGGTCCTGGGTTCCTGCTAATGGATGACAACGTGTCTAGATAAGGCTGAGCTGGTCGACAATTATCTGGAAATTGAGGACATTCAACACATGGAATGGCCAGCCAGATCTCCTGCTCTTAATACTAGAAAGAATATCGGATATGCAGTTGGGTGGGCAATTTCACCTTGCCATTCCCCTCCAATAGCCATCCCGAAGTTGAAAACTGGCTTGCTGAAGGTTTGGGATCGACTGCCACAGGGACTCCTCAACTGTCTCCTGTACAGTATGCTGTCATGATGCGTGACCTGCCTGGCTATAAGAGGGGTCCTACCCTATATTAAACTCATTTTCAGTTGGCTAAAAGAATGCGGATTTTGGACATCCCTGCGCTATAAGCTTTTCCGATAATCCCTGCATACATAAAATGATTTTGAATGGTACAACTATTTCTATGTTATCAATGTCTATTCTTACCAAATTTCATTAAAATCTGTCATTAGTTTTTCAGAAATTTGACATACTGTGCAAAGTCTCTTAATTTTGCCCACGAATGTACACACGTAAGCGGAAATCAGGTTTAAATGAGAAACCCCAAAATAATAGTCATTATGGTACAATCTCATACCTGATGAAGAACTCATTATAAAATAGGAAAGAAATGTTTATGCTGTTCTGAGAAACTTTTGGATGTCCACCAGTTTTGGATTATAACTGATTTCACATGCATTTTATTTTGCTATAAATGGTAAAAAAAATGAAGGAGCCCTTTCAAAACCTTGATCTACCAAGTGAGTACGTCATAATATTCTAACTTCACAAATTTTGCACATAAAGATAAGGAACTTTAGCTAATTAAAGTGTAATGAATGTTTCATTAACTGAAATTTTGCTTGACGGGCCTATATGAGAAATTATACTTTAATGCGTACACAGCCCATCCCACACATTGAGTAAAAATTGTTTTCATAAAATTATGTAACTTTTTTTGAAAAATTTTTAACTGGATGCATCTTACACTTAAAGTTAATGTTTCAGGAAATAACTCAATGGAGCCTTTTTTCGATCATACTTGACTGTATAATACAGAAATTAAAATAAATACTTCCTTAAAAAATCTTGTAATAAAACTCTCTCATGAACTGAAAATTAATAATCGATCTGCTTTCGAAAGAAAGATCTGTAAGTTAAATAACCTTCTTCCAACAACCAATTCAATTGACTCTGCCGTTCAGTTAGTTTACTTTTGAACTTCAGATATCCAATTCTTTTCTGTTTCTCGACATCGTGGTCACATGCAGCATACTCAAGTTCCTATTTGACTTATACCACACTTCAAATCATGTCATTCGACTAAACAGAAGTTAGTTTCATTTCGTTCTTTCGTCTTTTGTGTACTTCAAGTTTGCTCCTACAAATAGGCTCTTGATGAATGACTAAATTAAATAAAAGCAGTTGCTACTGACACAGGCATTTCACTTAACATTACTGACCAAGCGGTTAAAAAATTCTTATCTCAACACATCAAAAAGTACCCTCTGGTTTTAGGAGATTATAAGAAATTTGCTGTCCTTCCTTTCCATCAATTACCTATAAAACTGCACGTATTTTACAGAAATTGAATTTTCGGGTCGTTTTCTCTTCTGTCAATAAAATACACAGTTCCATACTTAAAGACACCATTGTAGATATGAACTCCTGGGCATATGCAGGATTCCTTTCCAATTTGGTTTAATTTATATTGGTCAAACTAAGACAGCCTTAAAATTTCGTGATAAAGAAGATGAGGCTCATGTTAGGAAAAAAGAAACACATAATTCCTTTGTTACCCAACACTGTCAGAAAATTCTATTTTCTGCAGCAAAAATTATTTTAAAAAAATCTTCCGTTGGTGAATTAGATCTTCTAGAGGCAGTTCACATTCATAAAAATCTTTCAGGTATGTTCAACGATCCCAGTTTGGATACGTCTTTACCTTCAGCTTTTAAGGAAATCATTACATAGTTGCTTTTATTTTTCATCAATAAAGGGCACCAGCAGCTTGACTTCTTCCTCCCATTCTCATATCCCTATCTTATCTTATCACTGGCCTGTCTTTTATCACTTGCA
Organism: Stegodyphus mimosarum; assembly: GCA_000611955.2. Classification (NCBI taxonomy): domain Eukaryota; kingdom Metazoa; phylum Arthropoda; class Arachnida; order Araneae; family Eresidae; genus Stegodyphus; species Stegodyphus mimosarum. The sequence goes on from KK121214.1 coordinate 188,730, forward strand.
CTTCTACAAATAAGAAAAAGGTTTTGTATTAAAACCTTCGATACTAGTCCCGCAAATTTATGAATAGTACGCTGATTCTTGTTGCTTTAACTCCTCCAGTAATCATTATCCAGCGTGTTAATTCAAACATAAATACTTTAATCTATCTTTAGCAAAAACTTTGAATTCTAAAAAAAGAATTAGAGCCCAAAGTTTTGACAGAAATAAATATTCAAATTAGCCCAAATAATGAGCTTTTTTCAAAACATCATTACGTATTATGGGAATATCAATTCATATTAAAACAAGCTATGGAGCTTAGCATATGGTTATTTCAGTTTTTATGTTCAGAACATTGGATTGCTTCACTAATAGTTGGTTTTACAAATCGATTTAATGAGGTTTTTATTTATTTAATTAATTTTTTATTTTGAATGTCAAAATTAGTTCAGCAATATTTTGAAGTCCTTGCAGCCGTCAATTCCTGGTAATTTCTCTCCACTCTCCTTTTAAAATTAAACACAAAGATCAGCATTTGAATGACCTTTCTTAACAAAATTTTTCTTTTCATTCAAATATATTAGTTCTTATTTTAAAACAAATAAAAAAAATGGTACTTACGTATTAACACAACCAGGCCAAAATTCGCATAAATTTCCAAATTTGGCGACCCTACTTATGGCAACCCTACGTGTTATACGTGGTTTTTCGTAAAGAAATTATTTTGCTTACTGGTTAGATTGAATGCCCTGAAATACTGTAACTATGGGTATTTGGGATCTGCCTACGAGTGAAAAAGATGCTGTTGAATTGTTGCAGGGATATGGAATCATACCGAACGAACGCACTTGTAAAAATTCTCATAAAATGAAACTGTATTTTGGAAAGCAAATCTTTTGGAAATGTAACGTCAAAGAGTGCAATCAACACTTGGGTGTGAGAACCGGAAATTGGTTTGAAGGTAGCCGAATTTCATTTGTGACAGCGGTGCGCTTCATTTATTGTTGGTGTAAAGAGTTAACCTCAATTAAATTTTGTGCAGAAGAGATGGGAATTGCTGATAAAACTGTTATAGATTGGAATAATTACATGCGGGAGATATGTGCCCTTGAAATGGATGAAAAAGAAAGAAAGCAAATAGGCGGCGAAGGACTTATTGTGGAAATAGACGAAAGTTTATTTGTAAAAAGAAAAAATAACAATGGGCGTGTACTACCACAGCAATGGGTTTTCGGCGGAATTTGCCGAGAAACGAAAGAGATTTTTTTGGTTACTATACCTAACAGAAGCGCTGTTACCCTCATGGAAAAAATTTGCGAAAATATCAAGGAAGGAAGCATCATTTATTCGGATTGCTGGAAAGGATACAAGACAAGTGAGTTGGAAAATGCTGGATTTCTACATGGAAGTGCTAATCACAAATATAACTTTGTGGATCCCAACACGGGAGTTCACACACAACATGTAGAGCGCATGTGGGGCTCAGCCAAATGGCGCAACAAAAAACAGAGAGGAACAGCCCGTCATCATCTTAACTCATACCTTCTCGAATTTATATGGCGCCAAGCTCAAGCTGTTAGTGGCGAAGACGGTTTTCAATCAGTGCTAAAAGCAATAGCCAAAAGATTTCCGCCGAAAAATTAATTCTGTAACTTATTCAAATTCGAAACCGGAAGGGTTTAATTGATATTTCATATTTTAAAACAAAATAATATAAAAAACTGTATTAAAAATTATTTGTAATTAATAAATGTACATTTTCTTTCTATTCATACTTTTTTACTCAAACTTACAAATCGCGCCAACCTGGTTGCGATAATACGTAAGTACCAAAAAAATTCATAGATTATTTTTAACACTTAAACTTTTACTTTCATTTAAAATAAATATAATACTGAAATTTACCTGATCTTTAGTCTTATAATAAAACAGCAGATTTCCTCGTAATCGACACCATCGCTGAGAATAAACTAAAATAAAATATAATGCATATATTTAAATAAAGATTTTAGATTATACAGATGATATTTTATTAAATTTTATTACCTAGAACTCACTGATTGAAATATTATTTTGAAAAAGTATTCTTAGAATTAACATACCAGGTATCTAGATTTTGCAGATTTTAACAAAGAAAATGTTAATTTACTCTTGGACGTGAAATATTGCATAAAAAAAGGCAACAAAAGAAGTCCAAACTAAATATTTAAGGCCCTTGCTGCTGTGACTAAAACTATAAACTTCAAAAAATTTATTCAGTAAAAAAACTAAATGCACTATTTTTCCGATATCAATGGGTAATATGTACAAAGACTCACCATGGGAAATGTTGAAACCTGTATGAAACAGGATGTTTATGTAACATACATAAATACAGCAAAATTAATAAATTACACACTATAAGACATTACCAACATTAAATAAAGTAATGATAAATTATACTATATACTATAATACATCACATACTATATTCTGTTAACTATGGTATACTCTTTTCTACTATATTCATGAAAATCAGGGATTCTCATACTTTTGCCTACCCTGCAAAAGACAAGACGAATATGAAGATATGTGGCTTATGTACTATCAAGGTAGTGTACCGTTTCAAGTGATAGTAGAAATGAAATCATTCTTTCTTCCATCAAAGCAATAAAAAATTGTGGCTAACATAACAGTAAGAGTATAAAAAATGCTAGAAGCAACTAGAGGTGAATTAAATGGTAAATATAAGTACAAAAATAAAGAGGAGTTAAATATTCTCTGACCACTAATTGCCACTACCCCTACGAACATATTTACAGCCATTGAGTAGGTTGTGTGCAAAGAAGCATGTGATCCTACAGCCTCTACAACTGAGGTACCACTAAGATAACCTTTACTCTCTGACTTGATTCGAAGTGAATATGCAAGTACACATGGTTGTGATGACCACAGGTACTGGGCATGCTTCAGCTACTGTATTTCCTATGATATGGACCCTTGTATTTACTGTGCATTTAAGAATTTTAAACAGTATTTTCTGTTGCAATTAAAACTATGAACACTAAATCAACAGGTATGGGGGCATGTAATGCAAATTTTAATATCAAGTGCAAAATACATCAGATATTTAAGATTTTAAGAAAAATCTACTTCTTTCAGTTTCTATGTACAGCAGTACTATAATATGCAGTACAATATGGAGCTCAGTTCTTTTGTTATTTCCTTTTCAGTGCCAGAAAATTTCTAAAATTTAGTATCTCAGTTCATTCTCAGTATTACAGCTCATAAAACTAATCAGAAGTATCAACCTGGAGCATGCAATGCATGTGACACATGCCTATAAATTTAAAATCGTGAAAAAAGATGTTATTATTTCATACCTGAATCATTTAGTAAAATTCTTATTAATTATTTTAAATATATAACTTTGCAACGAATCATTTAAAATCAAAAATTTAAAACAAACTAGATGCTGTATATTCTTTCTTTCTTCCAAGAGGCAGTGCATGCTTTCCAATTACAGCATCAGTTGATGAAATATTTTATGGGAAAAAGAAACTTCCCCTTTTTTCCCACAATGTGCTATATTAAGCAAGTTTCATATAGCTGCATGGAGCTTTATTGAAATGCTGCTTAAAGAGGTTGTTGCATTCAGCAATCTTTTTTTGTAAGATAAATGAGAGCTTTTTACTTTGAGGTTAATACTGTAATGTACATTTTGTTAATGTTGGATTATTTTGGGATTTCTTTCATAGCTCCACATGATAATGCATTAAATCTTAAAATTAAATCAAGTATCTTTTCTAAAAACTTGGAAGATGACTGAAATGCAACAGAGGTGCTTTCAAAGGCTCTATTTCAGTTCTTTGATATTGCAAAAATAAATGCACTAAGGTTAGATTCCACAATTTCATTACGTTATTAGTATATGTTTTAAGACATGAAAAATCTTTAGAACCAGAGCTTAAATTCAGCTGCAGCTTGGTTCTGGTACTTCTCAACTTTTGAGTATCTTAATTTCACACAGAGTACACTAAATAAGAATATTGATCAAAATACTTAACTTTTTTAAATTCTCAAATGTTTTGTTTCTAATAATTCATTCACATTTCATTTGTTTTATCCTTTTATTCAAATTTAATAGCCTTTTTTAAAATTATTGTTAACTTTACTCACTATTCATTAATTTAATTTCATTCATTGGGACTTGTATACCTTTACATTTTATATTAATTTTAACTATGCATTATCCATTGCTTTATTGGTTACTTTATTCATTTATTTTTGTTTATCATTCTTGGCAGCTTTCCTTAGAGCTCCAATCAGAAATTAATGCCTGTCCGTAACATTAGAACATGTTTAGAGCTTTTCATATCTGAACGATCAAGAGAAGATCTTCAATTAAATAAGTAAATGGAAATAGCCGTAATACTTTAGAAAAATATATAAGGGAGAAGCAATAAAATTTTAAATTTATAGATAAACTATATACATTTTTTCTTAAAATTAATGCTGCCATTTAGAGGCCTTGTTCACTTTATGAGTTTCATAAAGCTCCATGAAAACTGATAAATTTAAAAACCAGAAAAATGTAAGCACAGATCACTATGGATACCTCTTATTGCTCAGAATGCCATATAAATTACAGTTCAAAAATTTGTATGAAAGTCATAAAAAGGAATATGTAATTTCTGAGTTTATCAGTCAAAACATTGGCCAGTCAATAAGCAAGAAAAAACTATTTTTTATGAAATAGTATATGTACTGAGAAATGCAAAATCATTTCAATCATATTGCAAAACTGTAATATGCCTAAATAAATAGGTTAAAGCCTGATTCTTAAAATAAGTTTGAGTTTACAAGGCATTCCAAATGCTCAAAAAAATTTCATGAAATTTTGTTTAAACTCAACAGTAGTCCTGCAGCTTAATTGAACTGAATGCTCTGTATTTTGCTACTCAGAAAATAAACTTGTACATTACTTATAATAAACTCCAGCAGTATTTATAACATTAAAAGTGAAATTTAAAGAATGATTCATTAATTTTATCAGCATTAACTCTACCAAAGTTAATTTTTATCAGTACTAAGAAAAATTACAGGTTGATCAACTAATTATCAATAATGCCATAGACATAAACCAAGCAAAATTGAATTATGACACGATGTAAAGCGTTTGTAATCTTAACTAAAAATGTCCAGTTCAGACTAAAAACTAGTGAATTTTAAATTTTAAATAAATATGCATTACATTATTGCATATGATGTGCCGTATTTAACAATATTAATATGCAAATACTATAGCCAACTTCCATAAATAAATATGCATTGCATTATTGCATATGATGTGAGGTATTTAACAATATTAATATGCAAATACTATAGCCAACTTCCATTCATTAATATAATTTTAATAAACTTTGTGTGAAGTAGGATGCTCTATATGAAAATTTAGGGTATGTCCCCGATAACAATATTGGATTAAACAAGATGAATTCTGGGTATATAGCGTTGATTGAAAAAGTAAAGATACAAAATTTTTATGGCATAAAAATACTCATATAAACCATTATTTTTACTCATTTAAACCATATTTGCAATTTTATAAGACAAAAAAAATCATATATATCTATATAATGCTACACAGGGTGCACCATTAATACTGAATAAAATCTGCATAATCTTATTCTTTGCTTAATCTGTAGGAAGTGGATAAAAAGTGTACATCCTACAGACTAATAGCTAATAGCCTTGTGGATAAAAAATGGCTACATCCTAGACTTTTTTTAAATCTTTTAATAAAAACTTTTGATGTAACATCTGATGCAAGAAAAATAATTTTTAGACCCAAAGACGGTATAAAATAAAATTAATGGTACTTTTCGAGGTACTTATGCATTATCTCATTGAACATGAAAGCTGGCTACCATCAAACCATTAAAGCTAACAGAGATCCCGCCAAATTTTCCTGTGGAATTATGAAGGGACTGACACCTCTTATTAAATAAACAATTAGGACTCTACCCACTTCTTTTCTGCACTTTGTAAAACCCTGTCATCGATTTTGTTTTTGTTAGCACCCCTCATTTTACTGGTAGCTCTGTTTAGAACACTATGAGTAGGAACTTCTTCCATGTTATGGTTCCATTCTAATACTATTTTGTCAGCCATACACAGTTGATCATATTTTACTAATTAAGACACACTTTTTTTCTAATGGTACAATCCCTTAACTTTGAAAATAATCCACTGTTTGCTGTTCTTTAGAAGGTAAGTCCCAAATTTCTGTCTTTTTTTTTTAATACAAAGGAGAAAATGCATTAATAACAGTTAATTTATATCTTTGTTCATAAAGACAAAATGTGGTTTATCGAGAATGAATAGGGATTTCTTCAAATGAAAGCACAGATATTGAGTGTGCTAAATTCCTTTGAAGAGAGATAGCACTGCCATCACGGCTGTTAACAAAAGAATGTTTACTTTTGTTTCCAGTTGAGAAGCTGAGTGTGAGCAGATACCAGTGTCTTCCACAAAATGTGTGAAATGAAATAATAAAATATAATTAGTTAGTTTCATGACTAATAGTCCATTTTAGCTATTAGCCAGACCAGAGAGTATTGTTACATTATGCTTACTCACAAATAGTCCAAATTGTGCTGCTTGGTGACAGTTTCATGGTTAATGGGATAATACGTAAGTACCCTTTCTGACAGTGCACCTCCGAAAAAGCCCTCTTGAGGCAACATGCTATGTCACCAAAATAGGCAACTCATGATATCACCAAAATGTGTATAACCCAGACACCCCAGATAAGCAAATGCAATGGCAACCCAGATAAGCATACACACATCACTCATTAGTATTTATTTTTGCTGGATTGACTGCATTTTAATTTCTCGTAAGGAATCACAATGAGATTGGAGTTTGCAAGCTGATGAAAAAGAATGTACCGCCGCATTTCATCTGAAATATGGCATATTGCCTAACAGTACAGAAAGTAAAATTTGCATGTCATGAAGTTATATTTCATAAATGATCGAAATTTATGGACCAAAATTTGTAGACTAATGCTGAATTTGTGCAAGGTCTTTGACTTTTTTTCTTTTTCGTGAAAACAGAGCACTGGGGAAAAATAATAGCATGACCAATGCCAAATTTGTGCCATTCTCTAATTTTTTTAAGCAAAAACAGACTGCTGTGTACATGGAGAGAATGACAGTGCACACAGTGCCAAGCTGTGTGCAAGACTAAATTCCTGTTATCTATCTTATATTTTTCAAAGCTAAAACAGATTGTTGTGTACATGGGGAGAGCAGCCTACCATCAAAAAGGTAATTAGCTTGACGAAAAAGTAGTTGCCGACTTTTCAGGAGAGAGGGTACAGAAAATCAAAAATACCACAATAACTTTAACCTTGTCGATAATAGTATGTTTGCCAAATAATTAATTCTGGAGCTCTCTGAAATTCAAATTTAACAAGGGAAGCTTTGCTGCATTCGAGATCATATTTAATCATATAAGCATCAATAAATCTGCATAAATTACATGCACTCACATAAATTAACTATAGCATATCCAACATTTACAACAAGCATTATTGATAAATTGATTACTTGTTTTATTTCAAACTGATGTTTATAAAGTTTAGAATAAAATTTGTTTATTTATTGTATTGTCCGAGTTGCAATCTGATAACCTCAACACTAGGGATATAAAATACAAGAAATGTGTTCCTAGTAAAGATCCATCCAGGTGGTAGATCCGCTCAGTGCAGCAGATGACCAATAATTTTGAATATCCTTCTTTTCTCACATCAAGAGCTGAGATGGCCTGCCTCCTTGCTTGCACTGAGGTTAGCAAAGGCTTCATTTCAGTGAATTATCTTTTCCTGTGAATTCTTTTCTGAATTTTCAGTGAATTCTTTTCTATTGAACTAGTTAACTTCTGCCTAATACAGAATAGAGCCCTGTGACTCCCACCTAATATGAAGTTTGTGGGTAAGGTTTGATCTCACAGTTGCATATAACTGCAGGAACAGATATAAAAAAACATTTGATCAGATAAATAACCTTAAATTTTCATTTGTATTTGGCTTCAGGCAAAGTGAAATGGAGACTTCTTTTACTCGTTTTATCACTGCCAGATGCAGTTCTCTCAAAGAGGGCTTAATATGAGGTATACAACCAAATTCTTAAATAAATTTTCTCATTAAATTAACTTCCATTAAATGCGTTGCTATTTCTGGCACTGGGAACAGAAAATAGAAGGAAAATGTTTACTTTTTCATGCTGTTTAATAAGTCAATTTAAAGGCAATATAGGGAAAATGTTTACTGTTTCACACTGTTTAATAAAGTGATTTAAAGGCAAGGTAGGCTTCTTAATGATTCATATAGCTTAGTTTTTAAAAATATATGTTACATAGCTTATACTATGCCTAACTTATACATCTGATTGATAATTTTATGAACATTTCCATTTAAGTGTGTAATTTTAAAAGGCTTCTACTAATATACATAACATACCTCACTATGAAATAATTACTTCAATGCCACCTAATAGATTTTTTTTTAAGAATCAACATCTAAGAAAAAAGTCTTATTACTTGGATTTTTACTTGTGATAAAATGCAAGTTTTATTTTTTTTTTCACTATCATTCAAAAATTATTTAGCTTCAGTAATAATATCCAAATATTTTCTACTTTCCTTTTATGAGTAATTAATATGTAAATCCATTGTAAAATCCAGCAGTCTGGAATTTCAAATTATCATGCATACTATGTCCATGTTTATGCTCAGATTTAAAATATTTTAAACCTCATTTAATAGAGGCAATTTGTTTTGGTCTCTTTAATGAAATCTAGAAAATTAAGTGAGAATGACACTGAACAATAAAAGTAAAGTTTTTCAACTTCTAAATTAAAAAGAAAAACTATAAACATTTTCCCTGATGGCAAAGGAAAAATATATGTGATTCAGCACATTTAGATTTGTCAGCAGTTGAAAGCTAAAATTCAAGCTAAATCTAGGTAAGGCTGTAAATAAAAAAATAAGGTTCTAAATAAAATCTAAAAAAATGCATTAAATATTTCTCTGCTTACAACTTAATACTGATTCAATGATGGAATTCAAATAGTTCAGTGCAACTGTTTCCAAAATATTTTTAGCCTGAGAACCAACCGGTTGTTAGAATTCAGCTATAATATATATTTAGGCAGTTAATAATTATTTAGTTACCATAGCAAAGTACTGTTTATTTACACAGCTACCTGGTTATTGAATTATTTATAATCAGTTTACTGCTCATTACTGTGCTAACAGTAAAGGCAGCAATTGTTTATTAAGGCAGCTGACTGGTTTTCAAATTATTTACAACCAGTTCGCTTCTCATCACTGTGTTAATTGTAAGAGCAGCAATAAACTCCATTCTGGCCTACTTAAGAGTCTTTATTCCTTAAAATTATGAATATACTAGTATTTTCTTTATTTGTTTACTTAATAGCATGATAAATTTAATAAATACCTTAAATAATTGAGCCAAAAAAATCTGAAAATTTGAAAATTAGATGTGGCTGTATTAGTTCATACCAGCTGAATATCTTTCCTGCCTTTCATACGTAAAACATAATTTATTTACAAAATTTATATGTATGCAAACATATTCTTAAAAAAGTGCTGATGCCTTTTGAAATCACAACTTCCTAATTGATACCACTCAACAGAAACAGAAGCGTTTAAAAAGGCTAGTACTCGCTATTAGTGTCTTCAATAACTGGTCACATAATAAGATTCACATAAGTTTACTTTGTGATTTGAAATAGCATCTAGCAAAGTACGCAGCCATTCTTTAACCTCTTCTTAGTTAAGGCAAGCTAGGGTTAAGAACTAAGTATAAAAAAACTTTAGGTTGATTTTATTATATACTTTGAATATGTTAATTTAGCCACTTCAGCCTTATAATTAAACAAATATACATTCACCATTTCCTTTAAAATCATTTTAAATTTATTTCTTTGTTTTATAAGTTGTAAACAAAGATTCAGTAATTAACAGAACAAGTATATGTACTGTAAACCCTTGCCGAACATGGACTTGCAGAATGCAATTTTACGTATACGGGTAATCTTAATTAGCACCGTTTAATTTGTCCAACACAAGAATTTCAATTATATGTGGTACACAGCAGAGCACCAACCATGTTGCAATAGCCTCATTTAATCACTGGTTTGAAAATTCATTCATTTAAAGAAGTCAAACATTACTTAAAACAGAAAATCTGGGTTTAATACTGTCCTAATTCTCAATGCTCCAGGACATAGTGATGAAGTCCTTATAATATTGCATTCAAATATAAAGCTTTTACTCCTTTAAATGAAAACCACTTCCTTAATTTAACACGCATTGTGGGCTCACCAGCAGTTGAGTGGTAAAGTTGCTCAGTCCGGGTTTGAATCCCAGCTAATGGTTTGGCTGCACGGGCGTTTTCATGGTTTTCCTCATGTATAACGTGTATATAAGATGGTTTCTCTTAAAAAGTTTTCCACAAGGTCTTCCTCCCCGTAGGCAGATAACCCTTGTATGCTTTGTCACAATCAAATGCATCAACCTAATACAATCAATGGATCAAGAAATCATAAAAACATTCAAAAATCTATTGCATTTACATCTCTAAATAAAACACTAGATGAAGAAAGGCGTGATACACTAATGGCATAAGCAGTTCAACATGAAACACTGCTTAGAAATGACTAGTTTCACATGGGAACAAGTGACTGCTGGCATCAGGTCTGGCCAGAAGTTATAAACAATTTTATAGGATTTTCATCGATTGAAAATGATACCAAGGAAATCATACAGACTGCAAAAGTAATAGGCAGCAAAGGATTTTCAGATATGAAAGAAGGGGAAGTCAAAGAATTAGTTGAGAATAATGATCATGAATTGGCAAATGAAGAAAGAATTGCATGACCTTATAATACCAGTCATTGGTGAAAGCAGCAATAGTGAGGCAGACAAACAACCTTTAATGCATAAGAAGTTAAACTAATTGTTGAAAAAGGCACTGTCAGATTTTGTAACAGAGGCTGACCCAATTGAAGAAAAAAAAAAAAGAGGACACTTTATGAAAGATATTGAAAAACTTTGCATACCTTACCACAAAACATTAAATGAATTGTGTCAGACACTGTCCCAAGTAAAAATCACCAGCTATTTAAAAAAAAACTGCATCACATATCTGCTTATTAAGCAGTAACAAAAACCCTTTCAATTAACATTTGTTTCCTTGTCCCCTTAAAATCAAAAAAGTAATTACGTTTATTTAAAACCGTACATATTTTCTTAATCTGAACTATACCTAACCAATTTTTTTTATGGAATATTAACTTTGCAGTATGCAATTTTGGCATACGCACAATGTGCTACTGATGTTACCCTGCATTCGACAAGGGTATACTGTATCATATCTTAAATAATAATGGAGCATACTGAAACACATAAAGAATGTAGATGTCAGATACAAGTACAAATCATATACCACTTACCATCATTTCTCCTGAATAAGCTATCATGCTTTTCTCTAATAAATAATATTCCTTCCTTGTCAAACTTATAAGATGGCTGCGAGGCCACAGCTAATATTTCTTTAGAATTAAAACGCATTATTTCAATCACAAAGCATTTAGCATGCTTTTAAACTGCAATGAAATCTAAAAAAGATTAAACGCACAAAAATATTCAGCAATAAATTACCAAAGACCTGAACATTACATAATGCAACATTCTCCTATAAGAAAATATTTGCTAACTTAAAACTATATATCATATCCATCAGTTTTGCATACAATACACCAATTTAAATTCCTCTAAAAGCTACTCCTAGTACCATTTATTACATATGTTAGCATCAAAGTTTGAAATCTGGCATTCTGTAGAATGCCTAGGCCCTGTATATAATGCCTAAAACTAGCAGGCAATGTATGAAATGATTCATATTTCACATATTTCCTAGGCATTCTATAGAATGCCAAATGACAAACTAGCAAAGTATGAAATAAATTTCCAATTCATTTTGAAAAACCGAAACTACTTACCAGAAGTTAATAAATGATGTAAAAAAGCCAAAATGACTATTAAAAAGGAATCACAGGTATACTGGCTGCTGAATCGCTAGGATGTGATGTTTGTGTTAAACAAAAGTACATTAATTTATCCTATTAAAGAAAGCAGCAGTACAATACAGTATTACATCATGGACGCTGAGTTATTTCCCGCACTTTATGAAAACTAATTTGAGTACTGCATACGGATGACATGGTAGAATGTTGAAAGAACTTTCAACCAAGTATAAAAACATTACACGTAATGATATTGAACTGTACAACCACCTTTGTAAGCCCTGCCAGAAAGTACAAAATGGTATTACAAAGGGCACTGTTGTGAAGCTTAAGATTGTTTCTGAATTTAATGTCCATTGTCAGGTAGATCTTCGTTATTGTATACAATGCCTAGGCATAGAGTGCAGGCATTTCATACTTTGCCAGTAACATACACGTGAAAACACTTCTAATATTTTAAGTATACTACAAGGGGAAATTTTTAAAATTGAACTCGTAAATGGCAAATTCAGTTCAGTTTTAAAAGGCTGAAATAAAAGTTTTATATCACATTATTTTAAAGCAGAGAGAGTATTTGAGAGAATTTCTACCTGAAAGCAGCTAAAACCTATAATACATTTTTATATTACACAGCACTAAACAGAAACTGTGAAACTACTAGGTCTTAATTGGATGTACCTAAATTCAAACTCAAAGGAAAAAAATTGGGTGGATGGATCATTTAAGCAAATCCCACAAAAATTATCTAGGCCCTATCTGAAAATCTGATCAACAGTACATTGGATGATGGACTACAAAAATCTCATGTCCCTTTTCTTATGTCACCAACTTTTCAAGAAACAGATTTAAACATTTGATTAACACATAAAAAATTATTACATATGAAGTTTTTGATCACTAAAAGTGAACTTATAAAATTTGGTAGACCTTTTAAATTCCAGTATGTCACTAAAATAGCAATACATTGCCACATATAATATATCAATCATCAATTTCCATTAATTTTGAGGCTATTTTTTAAATGAGGAGAATCATTTGCACTTTCTCATCCAATTTATAATATTTTTAATTGACATGGATAATTTTAATGATTTAATGTAACTCCTTTGTCTGTGCTTCAAAAATTTGCAATTTGTGTTTTCAAATAAAGTTATTAAATTGTTTATTCTTTACTTAAGTTTGTGACTACTTATTAATTCCTTCGATGCATTTATACAAGAGAAAACCGGTACTGCAATAATCTGTATTTGGTATATAAACATTAATTTTTACAATCACTTTCAGATACTTTCATTCACTATGTGTACCTCATGTTAAAATAACATGCCGAACAAATATTAATTTAGAAGTCAAAATAAAAATTTGCAAATATAACACTGATTTTTGATTGATTTCTAAATTAATATATGTAACTGTTTAAATTATATAATTATTTTGATTATCAATTCAAGTTTAAATATTTTCGTTACTTTTTAGCTTCAGAATAACTTGGAGAAATTTAACTGACAAAATAAAAACAGCATATCATTCTATGTGAACTGTTGTAAAAGAGTGAACAAACACCTGACTGAAAACAAATATATTGCTAACCATAGCTAATAAAAAATATAAATGAATGAAACTCATACATGAACAACTGCTTGCAAATTAAAGAGTCTGCATGTATTTATTTGTTTATTACATTATGTTTTCTTTCTCAAAACCAATCTGAAGGCTTTAAAAAGATAGCATTTTGAAATTCTAGAAAATGTTTAACTATATATTTAATTAAATGTAAAACTATACGTTTAAGGGAAAAGATGTCTACACTGAAGGCTGGCACACTTTTAAACAGAGAACATTTCCTCAATAAGCGTTCATCAGGAATAGCTGAACCTAATGTTGCCCATGGTATTCTTTAGGGGTCATAAAGCCAAATATTACACTTACAAAGAGGAGAAAATGAAGATAACACAACTACAGCTACGCATTATGTGGGAGTCAAAACCACAATCCTTGATTTTGGACTAGCAGCTAGTCTCCACTAACCACTATACCATGTAGAATGGCTCTAGTTAGATTATAAAACTCAAAGAAAAAGCTGTATAGTATAAAATTCATACATGTGATCATACAAGTGATGAGGTGAAAGCCTGTTTGAATAACAGTTATTTTGTTCCCAGTATGATAGAAGAATTAGAACAGAAAGAAATACAGTTATGGCTTAAAAAAAATCCTTACTGCTACTACTAAGTTTTCTGTTTTAAGGCTGTGTCACATGGCCGTTATAAGGTATTTCTCCCGCCTTCTTAATATGCATTCATAGTGTAGTGTTCAGTGCACTCCATATTCGAGAGGTCCGTGGTTCAAGTCCCAGCGAAGACAATGCTCATTTTTTACATCTCCTGCTTTCAAAAAATACCTAATGTCTCTACACTAGCGCCCGAACTAAAAATGGTGATGGAAGATGATTCTCCACCACCAAGATTTGGCAATTGGGTCCCCTAACCCCCAATCACCCTTTAAAAGGAGGAGTATATATGCATTTCTCCGCCTTCTTAGCATGCCTTCATGGTGTAGTGGTCAGCACACTCGGCACATATTCGAGAGGTCCGTGGTTTGCGTCCCGGCAAGGCCATTGCTAATTTGTCGTGACTCTTGCTTCAAAAACAATCCTAATGTCTCTGCCACCATACATAATCAAAGTCATTGAGTATTGTTTACATGTAAGAGTAACAACTGATATTCCAGATATGTTATTTGACCAGCATTATTTAAATTAGCTGTCATATATTTTGTATTTGGTACGCAAACTGCATAATTAGCAAGAACATATTCTTTCAGCAAATTTATAATTCTTATTTTTCCGTTATAAATTAATTTTAATAAAGTATACTACTGTTTCCATTTTTGTACTTTTTACTAATTTTTTGATTCAATAAACCTTTATGTCACTTTTAATAGTGCAAAACACATAATGATGTCAATGAAGTTTGAACATCTAGAGCTAGTAAACCAAAACAATGCAATAAAAAGGAAAAACAGCTGTACATTCAAAAGGAGGCCAGTTTTTCTTTCCTGCTTTTTTCTGAAAATAATGGAAAAGAAAAAGTTTACAGAATGAAGTTGCACCTCAGTTTCTCTCAGTATCAGCTAAACATTGACATTGTATCAGAAGAAGCAAAATATAAAAAGCAGCATCATCAAAATACACCAAGAAATGTTGAAGGAGTCAAAGAAATAAAAGAAATAATTCAAAAGAGTGTCACAAATAGTTTCCAAGCTTATATATATATATCAGCGCACAAGCTCTCTCTTATTATATCATCAAAGCAGTGCAATTAGTTAATAACACTGAAATATTCATAGAGACATTAGGTTTCTTTGAAGGAGGTGTGAAAAATGTGCAATGCCCTCACTGGTACTCAAACCTGGACCTCTCGAATACACGCAGAGAGTGCTACCATTACACTAGGAAGGCATGCTGGAAGGAGGAAGAAAATACCTCGTATACTCCTCCTTTAAGGTCGACTAGGGATTAGGGAACCCAGTCGCCAAATCCTGGTGGTGACGAATTATTGTCCACCACCTTTTAGTTCAGGCGCCTATGTAGAGATATTTTTTTTGGAAGCAGGAGGCGTGAAAAATGTGCAATGCCCTCACCACAACTCGACCTTGGACCTCTCAAGTATGCACTGAGTACGCTATAGTTACAACATGAAGGCTTGCTGGAAGGAGGGAGAAAATACCTTATAAACTTATCAAGCGTATTTTAACAAATATGCTCTAGAATGTTCATAAAATTTTAAATTTAAAAAAGAACACACAGAATGCGATAGAATACATTTCTGAAATGTCAAAAAATCATATTTTTGCCATATAGATAAAACATGACAGTGGCTAATCTTTTTAGAAGCCTAAAAAGAAGTTTACAGCTTTATAAATTGCTTTAAGAAAATATTAGTGGAAGGTTTTAACTACTGTAGAAATTTACAATACATCACTTAGAAATCACAAAAGAAAATCAAGTTTTGTAAACAGTCAGTTGATTCTGAAAGGATGAAGCAAGCAGTCTGAAGCATATAATCAGAAACAGGTTTTTAAGAAAAATATTTGTTATGTAAACTAGGGCTAGCATTCAGAAGATCTATTTTTTAATATCTATCTTGAATAATTATGATAAATAACAATTTTACTTACTAATTTATTACACTGGATACTATACCCAATTCTGTTTTTACACAAATTTGGTTACTATTGCAATTATCCACCTAACCCTGCCAAGAATCACTGGGCAAAACACAATATCACTAAAGGTAGAAAACCCAGAATTTTACAAAAATGTATTTATCTGGCATGCACATGATATCAGTATGTAATGTCATCATTTATCTCAGTAGTGCATGCAACATACACAATTTTCAAAGATAATTTTTGTGGTTTATGCTTGTAATGATTAATGATTGGAGTTATTTTTTCCCTTGTAATGAACCATAATGGCATGTAGAGTTTGCCCGCTAATTAAAAAGAAAGTGCTGCATTTTTTAAGAAATATAGTATTTTGACAAGTAGTAGAAAGTGTAGAAATGCACTTTGCATAAAGTTAATTTGTGCAATTCTCCAAGACATTTTAAGTTGTCCGTTTTCGGACTGGCGTGTGATACACAAATCGGCCACCAACTGAATCACAGAGCCAGATATGTCATATATGAAGTTTAAATGGACTGTTAGGATGAGTGTATAACATATAAATTTTAAGATACAATGTTTAATTAGTATCTTCCTTCCCCCACTAGATGTAGCCCTATGTTTGTTATGGTAAAATTTATTAAGACTGAAGAATGCTGACTTTCATTCCATCGCAGTATTTTTTATTTATACTTCAAATAGCATAGAAAGTATAATGTTTTCAAATTAATTCCAAAAGTTACGTGTTTCTCTCATAATGTGTTGAAAACTGGAACAATTGGACTCCACATTTAATTTATGTAAAATTTTTTCCAAAGTTAGGCTTAGCAGCACAAACTGCCTGTCCCAACATGACCTGACAGCGAACCATCCCAAGAAAACAATTTAATGACTGAGGTGCCCATCGGGAAAGGGTTAAAACAGGTTGATAGAGACATGGTTAAAAGTTAAGTTAAAACAGATCACTTTGGACATGCGCAGAAGAATGGGGGAAAAGAAAGTATTTTGCTATGGATGTTTTTTGCTGTTTTACACAATTTTGAATGTTTCATTATGGATGTCTTATGTAATTTTCAGTGTTCCATCAGAGATGCTTCTTGCATCTTTAATTTTGCTAATTCCTTTCTTTTACGTGTTTATTTCAGTACCATTTCTCATGTGTTAGGTTGAAGTAAAATTAGTTGGCAATGATTAGCAACTTTGCGGGAGGGCCCGGCAGATAATGCAAGATCCCAAATTTGATTTAACAAGAGTTCAAAAAAAAAAAAAAAAAATCCTTCATTAGCACTTATGCAGCTGAAGAAGCAGGTTCTATATTTAAACCTTGTTTAAAAAATCTGAAACAAGTTCAGTAAATTAATTAATATTATCCTGATTATCTCAGCTTTAATGCCTGTAATAACACTTCATTCTCTTTTTATAGGTGCCATTTTGATTTAACATAAGCCAGCCAAACCAATTTCTAGCATTTTCCGCCTTAAATTCTAAGAAAAACAATTTTTATTGATGGCATAGTAATGCATGCATACATGACTGGATTGCATTAGAGCTAACAGAGGAGAATGAAGCTCTCCGATGTTAAGTAGTAAGTCAGAAGACTAAATTTTTTTATTTTTTTTTCTTCCTTTCCATGCTATGCGTATTTCAGATTTGGAATTGAAACCAACATTTTGTATCTTCAGAAGACATTTGATATGCAGCTCTATTTCAAAGAGAAAGAATCTTCAGTGAAATTTATACACATATAAATTTATTAATTTTGCCAAAAGTAAGTACAAATTTTTCATATTAATAATAACTAACTGAGATATTTTTTGGTAGCTCTTACATAATGTAATATAATTTGTCTGCTACCAAAACACTAAGGCATATAATTTTTTTGGAATTTAAAATTCAAATTTTTGATTGTCTTATAACTGAAAAAGATCTGTAGAAAAGCCTTTTGATGTACATGAAGTTATAGTAAGAAAAGGTTTTAAAAAAATAAAGCTATAATTTGGAAGTTACTATAGATTCTGAAAAAAAAAAAGTAAATGTTAATTCATTATCATATGAAAGAGATATTGTCAAGGAAAAAATGGAAAAGGCTCTGGCAATACAAATAGAAAATAAGTCACAAAAAAGAATACAAGTAGATGGAAATGCCACCAAGCCAACAGCACTAAGAATTTACACACAGATTAAAGAAAAGGAGTGAAACAGAAAATATAATTTTTCCGCAATTACAGGTTGGATGACATGATGAATTAAAATCAACAGCTTTGAATGTGTGTTGGAACGTGGTTTGACCGCAATGTGTAAAAACCAAAGACCTTATCATCCTTAATATAACCAAATTTCGCAGCATTGTTACAATGGCCTGCACAATTGGTGGAGGACTCCATGATCAATCATTTGAATAGTCATGAATTATTAGCTAAAAAAGCCCTACATAAATATGACATATTAAAGAATGTGCTCGAGATCCCTAATCCCACAGAATATGGTAATAGTGAAGAAAATAATCTGGTTTTAAACGCAGATTTAATAATAATAAAAAAAAGTTCTAGAACTGGCCACAAAATTTTATAATCGTTTTATCGAACATTACCCTAATGAGGAATGCACCAGGAATTTTCAAAATGAGATGAAGTTACTGAGAGCCTGTTCCAGAGAATTATATAACAGCCTAACCAAAACATGAACACAATGATTAATAACTAATTTTTTTGTAAAATCGGTGAAACATCAGCTCCAGAGAAGATTTGGAAGATTTGTGCTGCTTTTGCTCGTGAGAAAGAATTTCATTAATAGAGGAAGTATACGACATTTAAATTATTTCTAGTGATAGCTATGACAGTCGAATGTATGTGCTGTTTACTGTCAGAAAGTGACAATAAATAAAATTTTGTTATGTATAAAACAGGTTTTTTTTTAATTTTATTTTTTTTATTTATTTATTTATTTTGTTATTTTTGTTCCCCCCTTTTATTATTATTATTATTATTATTATTTTCAAATGCAAATTTACTTTTAACACATTTTAATTATACAAGTAATTTACTGAAATAAAATAATAAGCTTAAAATATATATTTTCAGATATTTTTTTTATTATTATTTTTGCTAATTTCTTAGATTTGGAACCAACTTATTTCTCTCCCACAGATAAAATGTCTTTTTTTACATGATTTTTTTTCATGTATTGTTTAGGAATGTATCTGTTGTGTAAAAACAGAATTAGGTGAATTTATCAAGTTCACATCACTTATGTGAATTTGATAATTTTTTTAACATTACACTGAAATGTATACTGCAGTTTTGGTGGAAAAAATTATCTCTTCTGTCTCAAATTATTTAATCATTTGTGAGCATTAACACCTAATAAAATAAGAAAAATATGTTAAATCAAAAGCTAAAGAAATTCTTTTACAATAATACTCAATTCAAAATAAGGCACTGCCCATAATGACTTAACTATTATATTTAGGTACATATTCCAAATTCAAAAATGGAGAAACATTAACTGGGTTCATTGGTATTATGCAACCATTAAGTTTAGGACTTTCTTTTTTTCCATATTTACAGCTATTGTTGGGCATAAAAAAATGCAAGATGCAAAGCTGCAATAATGCCACCAATGTAAAAAGTTCCATTAAGGTCTACAAGTTCACAAAACAATATCTTTGCCTATTGTATACCAGTCTCCAGTTATTCCTTGAATTTAATTAAGAACTATGCTGCAAAGGCTTGTTCAGAAGCAAATCAATACTGTTGCTTTATTCAAAATGTTCATAATTACTTTTCATCTTTAAAAAGGAGACAGAGTACTCATAAGCATTTAGGGAGGAGGGAATCTTCATCAATTAAAAGAATAAGTAAAAAGAGGCAGTTTGCTAGAACTGATGCTTTATTAGCTTAGAAATATGAAAAAAAAAATTAAAACTACCTATTTTCTTTCTTATTCGAAATCTGTTTCTAATTACAGCTCACTATTGCCTGAATACTTTGACAAGTCAAAAACAGCAAATTTAGCAGTTGACTGGGACAACAAATAAATGCAATTAGTAAATTTCTGTAAGATCCAATGGTGGATTTGTTGTTAACTAAAACTTTGAGTCTTTGACTAGTTATATTTTAGGTACACAAATAGCTAAAATAGACTGTATCATTTAAAGTTATATCAAAATATAGCAGCACAACAGTGATAAGACAAAAAATAAATAACTCAAAAAATAAACTGATGAAATGCCACAGCCTAACAATGAGATTACATGGGGGTGGGAAGAATTCATTGTGTTTTTTTTCCGTAACATTGAATTTAATGTTACTTGTAATTACCTGATTTTGTAAATTACATAATACAAGTGAAAAAGACAATTCAGACACATCACATATTTTTTTAAGATACACATAGATGTCTAAAAACATTTTCCATAACAGCAAAAACAATGACATTTAATGAACTAAACAGTCAACCTCCAGTACCCTTCTGTTATCCAGACCGGATTCAAAAATGTACGTATATATACATGTATGTATGGATGAGTTCATATACATGCACAGATGCATGTACGTATGCATGCATAGATACATATATTTCTGAATCTGGCCCCAATAACAGAACAGTATCTAATATCCTTTAATTTCCTTACTTGTAGGGCAGATGAATTAAGGAAGTAGCAAAATGGCTAAAACTTTTGAAACAAATCTTTGCCCATTGGAAGATATTTAAAGACTATGAAACTGTTGCAAGGAAACCAGGAAAAAGTTATAAAAACAAACATCTGCTTCTGAATATCAGTTTCCATCATAACTGCTTACCACAACAAAAATGTATTTATACTGCTTCCAACTAAAATACATAATTCTCTGAATAAAATTTTTGTAATCACTAGATCTCAAATTTATCAACAATTAAAAAATATTTTAAAACACAGAATAAAAAATTCAATTTTACTGAGGAGTCAAAAACTTCTGCAAATTTTAATTTATTTATTTAAATAATTTTGAAGGGTATGCAAGGACAGTTTAAATACATGCATATTCATATTTCATAGTTTAAAATCTTTACAACAGAGGTACAAATTTACAATACAAATATTAAAACTTAATTGTTTTTACTCACCAATTGCTATCAAAAATGAAGTTTCAGACATCTATCATTTTCATGGCGAATTAAGATAGAATTCCAACTATTACATTTAAAAAGAGAATAAATTTTAAAACACAGAAAACACAAGTTCTACTTAAAAACATATAAAAATATCCTACTTCACTTTCTTTTAACTAAGAAAAAAAGATGCAAGTTCAAAACTAAAAAACATATCAAAGATTAATATGAAGGATATATATGTGCAAGTGTGAATATGGATGGTTGCCACATTTATGTAAATATTTCAAACTGCAAGAATTTTTTAAAACTGCTTTACTAAATTAACGACAGAATTTATTTCTTATAAAATTTATTATTTTAAATGAATAGAACTAGTTAAACTTTGACTTTCAGTAAATAAAATTAAAAAAACAAATCATCTACTAGCATTACTAACATATTCGAATTTTAAACAAAATATATGTTAGCTGAATGCTAATATTTAGTTTAATAAGATTAAATTGGTGAATATGAATTTAAGTACCAAATTAAGTTACTAAGAACATAAATATAATAAGTGAGAGTAAAGAAATAATATCATAAAATCAATGCAAATGTCTCAATGACTTAAATACTACGCACCAGCTAAATGCAACAATTACATTCAATTAAAATTTTGCTAAATTATCTTAACTCATTTTATATTATTTCTTCATGATACTAATTCACAGATGAAGTTATAAGAAAAAATTATTTCCTATTACTTGTGGAGAATCTCTAATTTATGACAGTCTTAAAAATATTTCATATTAGTGCAGTACAGTAATAAGTTCAGTCATTAAAGTGTTTCACAAAAAATATCTAAATAAAAAAAAAAAAAAAAAAAATTTTGAAAAAAAATTGCATAAAATGGAATGATCTCAAACCTTCCATTACCCATCAGCAAAATAAACATGCAAAATGACATTTAAAGATATAAGATTTTTAAGCATTGACAATTATGAAGCTGCAGTCGATGCAGATTTCAATCCCACGCACAGATTTTATAGGCTTTATCACTAACAAAATGAAGGAACAAAAGGTGAAATTGCACAAAACAGTGTCCTATTTTAACTAATTTATCAATATTTATTACAATATCTTTTTATGTTTGTTTAGTATACACATAGTATATATGCATATAAACATAGAAAGTGACAATGAAAGTAAAACTAATGAGAAAAGCAATTAAATAAAATATAGTCCACTTCCCAGAAAAGGGATATTAAAGAATTAAGCCATAATATTAAATCAAAAATTCCAAACTTATAAAATGCATAAATTCATTCGAAATGCATGTGTCATATGATATCTTTACTTTTATGTGGTAACTTAATGGTGCAGAATACCAAGAAATACACAATCAGACAGGGGAGTTGTGGTTGGTCTGACCAATATGGCCAACTTGCATGAAGGTAACAGCATCATTTTGTAAGTAAAGCATCCTATCATGAAGTATGCAAACTTCATCAATATATACTCATGTGAAAGATTTTAACTTAATGAATAGCCTGAAACTTGCAAAAAGATGTCAGCATCATTATGAAATTGTTGAGATCATGGGATATAAAAATCCGAACTTTTAGGCTATAAAATAAAAAGATCCAATTGTTATGAGTTTCTGATGAGCAGCGAGTTTAATATACTTACCATTAGTTTCTTTAAATTTTTTATTGAAATGTCCTTAAATCTTCCAATAAGTTTATCAGTTTTTTTTTTTTGGTACGAATCCTACAAATATGATTAATGTTTCACCTGTTTTTAAACCGCCGATATCAAGTGATAAAGTGGACTTTCGGTATCCCAGAAAATTTCCCTGTTTTCTGCTAGCCTCATTTGCCGCAGCTATCAGATGAAACTCTCATAGCTGGTGTTATAAAATTTAATTTTACACTTAAAATTCCCAATTTTGTCATATAATTATAAATTTAATTAAAATCAATAATAATACATACAGTGTTTTATGTCAAACAGAAATACACTAAGCATATTTACACAAAATATAATAATTTTACAATTTGCAAAAGGAATCTGAACTTTGCATAAACATTCATCTTATATAAATAATAATCATGTAATAAATAAATTAAATAAATACAGAGATAAACTTTTTAATAAATAATAAATAAAAAATTATCAGCTATTTGTTAATCTCAGAATACATTTATCCATAAATACTTATTCATTTGAACAAAAACTTCAAACTTTGTTATAAATGTAATTTATACTGTGTTAAGAATTAACAGTGCTCACCCACTTAGTAAATAATTTTTAGCTTGCTTTCTGACAGACACTATCAATTACGGCACATATAATTTATCACACAAACGAACCTTGTTAAAGCAATGCTTTATAAAATCAAATCTTTAAAAAAATTAGGAATTCGTTCTTTCCCTTAAGAAATCAGCTACCTTCTTATGATAGAAATTATTAGCTCTTCAAAAACCCAAATTATAGCCAACAGACACAGTCAATCCTCAAAGCAAAAATTTAGCTTGACAACGATAAAAACTAACGGTATACGGAGATTATTAAAAATTCAATCTTAAACCAATTGGCTAGACGAAATTAAAATCGTATACTTACTTCAGAAACACAAAACTGGACAGACGACAGTACTTTAAATTGTTTAGCCTTTTGATGGCAACTGGATGACAAAATAAAGAAGAATAATGTAGGCTGAATCGGTAGCGTATAGAATAACAAAATTTGCTAATACGAAATTAGCGAATTTTAGGCTTTAGTTTACTGGTTGAAGAATGTTATTGAATGATGGATGATGACAGGCCAAACGAATATATTTTCAAGAGGGAATGTTATTCCTAAAGAAACGGAACTGTGAACATTTTATACTCAAGCCGACGTGGATACCCATTACATATATATATATATCAAATTCAGGAATAAATATGATTTTGAAAATATTTTATAGATTCCAGCAGTCACGTGACTTTCTATGCACATTCTTTGATCATTATCTAAATACGTAAGGACTTCGAATGTCGTCTATTCGAGACCAAGACGGAAACGGGCTGATATCGGAGATCGGAGATCATCATTCGTTAAGTGGTGTTCGACCCAAAGGCTTTTACCGCTACATGTTTATCATTCCCCTGAGGACCTGTAAAAGTTCGTTAAATTCCATAAAAATGGAAGAATCCTGTGCACTTATAATAAAAGTGCAAAGTCTTCAGTAGAAGTTGATCAGGAGAGACGTCATCTATCGGCCACGGATGAAGTCTTCGTTGGATAAGCAACAATAGCAATTCGTTCCTGACCTGCTTTCTACTACAAATAATGAATTTTTATTTACATCTACTTAGAAAATATTAAGTACAATTTCATGATAATTATGTATTTCCCTTAAAAGTTTATGATCTCTAAGATCCATTCTGTTACAATATATTAGTAACTATACTTACCTGTTCGACGTGGGGTATGGTTCTTAGAACCTTGGCACCCTGGTGTTCGGCACCGCAGTTACATGGAGAGAGCAATTAGATATTGTCAGGTGTATCTTTTCGCATATCTTTTATGCATTATCGTAGATTTGACACAGTAACTTTCAGTAAAAATAGAAAATAATATATACAAGTGCCAGAAATTTTTGTGCTTTCGTCTGAGGGGAAAGTATGCTCTTAGGGAAGTAGACCATCACGTGATATACGAATTTAATGATGATAAGTCAGTAGTCTTGGTACCGGGCAAAGTCCATAATACGAGGAAAATGATGAGAAAGATGAACAAAAAAATCTGGATTAAATAGTTGAAAATAAAAAAATAAATACAAGGACTACCATCTAACATTATGATGTATAGTTCTGGGCCGTTTATGCGGCTGTTCGATTAGATAGTCGTACTCCCCTATGTTTTTAATAACTTCGTGAGTGGAGAAATCACATTTTTCGTAGAATTTGAACGTAATCTTTACTAATTGGGCATATAATGGTAAAATCTTAAGAGAATTATGGATCACAGTGTTCCTAACGAACCACGGACAGTTTGATAGGAATCTGAGAGTTTTACTCTGAAAACTTTGAAGCTTTGCTCTGTATGAACGTGTAGTATCTGCCCACGCCAAGGTGGCATATAGAATTATGGGTTTCGGGCTGATATCTGAGACCCCGAAGAAGGAAATTTACCCCTCACGTGACCGGATGTGTACCGCCTCAGGGCAGGTAAATCTCAACACTAGTGCTATTACCGAATAATGGATTATTGTAATTGGCCATTTATCGCCTTACTGGTTTGTTTTTGTTAGATCTACTAGAGCCCTTTACAGTAGCCTTAGTTTTGATTACTCCGTGGCCACTGCATTCGACAAAGACAGACAGACAAAGTAGACAAAATCTTGTTTTGCACCCACAAAGTCTTTTTGCCCCAATGGGCGAAAAATCAAGCTTAGGTGCGAAGGGAAAGTATATAGAAAGGGAGAAATTTCGTATTTCAGAGGAGAGTAAAAATGAATCTCGTACACTTTTTGTGATTTCAAAAGCCCAGAAAGAAAAGTCGGGACAAAATGAAATAAAAATAAATGGCCCAAATGTAATAGAAGAAAAAAAAGGCCTATAGAAAGAAATGGAAAAGAAACACAAAATTTTCCTAAAATACGATTGTTTATTAATTTTTTTACTAGTTAAACATAATATTTATTCATTAATTTAACCCTCATAACTTATTAAAGCACTACTTTAACAAATTAAGGCACACTGTATTTATATTAGCATATAATTCTAAGTAAGAGAACTGAAAGAGATCCTAGTAACAAAGATAACAGTCTACTGCATTTATCTATGCCCAAGATCCCTATTTTCCCTCTCAAGAAATCCCTGAGCAAGAAAAGGGGTCTCCGAAGGGTAGCAGTTGATTGACTGCTGATAAGGAACGCAGCGTCTCCACGGAATATTTACGAGAAAAAGAACCACATGATTTAAAGCAAGCACATGAGTTACTAACTATTTTATAATGCTAGAAACTAATGAAAATAATGACTAAAGGAATTTAAAGGCACTTTAATGATATAAATTAGATTTAGTTTACAGAAAGGAAGGATCCTGGAATGATACTTATCTGAATGTTTTATCGTTTACTTCTGTCTTGTAGAATATGAACAGTGACGAAATAGGTTTCCTTCTTTCGTTTGATTGAAAAGAATCTTTAGTTGATGGACTTGGCCGCAATTGTTGTCCTGTTCTTCATCTATTCTTGCATCTCTGGTTATTAAAGTAATCAATCGGTAATAGCACAAAACACAGAATTATGAAGAAAACGCACACACTGCAGTGTAATCGGTAGGTGTAGGTCTTACCTCGAGCGAAGCAGACAGACAAACAGGCCTCTGCGTTCGATAGACAGATTGACAAAGAAGACAGATGTCTTGTTTTGCACCCGCTAAGTCTTTCTGCAACGATGGGCGAAAAATCAAGCTTAGGTGCGAAGGAAAGGTATATAGAAAGGAGAGCAATTTCGTATTTCAAAGGAGAATAAAAAAGAACTTCGTACATTTTATACAAGTTCAAAAAGGCCAAGAAGAAAAGATGGGACAAAATAAAATTAAAATGAATGGCCCAAAAGTATTAGAGAGAGAGAAAGAAAAAAAAAGAGCCTATAAAGAAAAAAGGGAAGAAGTAGAAAATTTCTTAAAATTAGATTGAATCTATGATTGTAGTCAAAAAGGGAGGAAGTTCTGTTCATTTACAATAAACAGTGTCTCTCAAGTGTGTGTAGTGAGTGTGTTTGGTAACGCTGAATAGATGCGATTATGGGGGAAACAATAAATATAAAATAAAGATTGGGGGTCCAGTTACTTAAAAGTATAAGTCTAGCTGAAAAGCTAACTTTCGTAAGATCAGAGCTCTGCTAAGATTCCGCCTCCATCGTCTACCATCGCCTTTATGGATAATAGAGTGTAAGTATCTAAAACAGAAAAACCTCTGATTTGCATGTAGCGCTAAGTGATTTAATGTAACTTTGTCAGGACTGTGTGTTCGGTGCATATTCTTGGCAAATATCTTCGTGAACAGCTTAAAGTCCTGATCTTGAACAGGGAGCTGAATGCAGCTATGTTCTGTGGTAGGATACTGTGACTAAGTTGGAGAATAACTGCACTTGAAAGGGATTTAAAATCCTCTTTTATTAAATCACTATTATTTACAACCACTTCCCAACTCGGGAGGGATACAGAAAGTAAAAGACCACAATTGGGTCTAAAATGAACAATCAGATAAATTTAAACTAAAGCTAAATAGAAACTAAGTAGTTGTTGCTCCCAGAGCAATAACGCGAGGTTGGCCTCTAACTAAATGGTGCGTAGCAAGATTTACTAATACTGACGCACTTGGATTTATTTCAATAAGCAATCACGTAAAGCGCTATGGCTTAGAATTTAACTGCTAGCTAGTCAGGAGAACGTCGAATAGAATGATCGTGGCCTGAGACTAAAAGCTCTCTCACACTGAGAGGTTTAATGTTTAAATGGTTAATTCGTTTAAATGTAACTTAATTCCACTTCAAATTAGGATAAAGCTGAAAACGCGCGCTTCTTCTAACGGGAAGTTGAAAATGGAAAGTGATAGAAAGATTTAAATTAAAATAAAACTTTGTAAGTTTAACGAAAACCTTACATACTTCTCGCCAGAATTTGCAACAGTTGAACTACTGTGGTCCAAACGGACCATGTTGAAACTTGCAATTCTACGACAAAAAATAGTCAAAATTTAACTCTTCTAAACTTAAGCCAACCCTTACAAAACAATAGTAGTTGGCGAAATTTACAGACGAAAACTTGCTTTGTACATAACTCTTCATCTGTTTTTTGTACATTTAGTTTCATCTACATCTTACTCCTTCCAGCAAAATCTGGAAGGAAAGAAATTTTAGTACAACATAATAACAGTACGTTCTAGGTAACAGGCTTTATTTTCTTACTCGTGTAAATTCGCACACACACATTATCATTCAAGCAAAATTAATTTCTTCCCCCAACGCTCTCCACCGGTGTTGGATGAAAAGCGAACCGCAATTGCGGTTTTTTTTTGTATGGTGTTCAAATCTCCCACCTACGATCGACTAACCTTAGTTAGAACTTGACATACAAGACCTCAAAAGACGCCCTATAACTAGCTAAACCTGAGGTTCTAACTAGCTTCATGTCTAACACTTTAAGTGTATTTGGTGGAGAGCCTGCAACACTTGCATTCTAAAATTACTCAAACTTTAACTTTTCATGCATACAATTCGTAGTTTGCAAATAGAATGCTCTATTCAAAATTGACTTTGCACCTAACGTGCATTGATGGCATAATACCATTTGTTACATTTTCTGAAACTTAATTGCATACCAATCATGAGATAGAATATGTACGTTAAATTTCTAAGTTAACAGGAAGTGCTCCATATTGTTTTTCTCAAGGTACTTTTCTGAAACATCGCATTACACTGAAATAATAGTCTATTGACTAAATCATGTTTTTCCCTTTACCGACTTTCCATTCTAGAAATTTTACAAGTCTTTCGACAAAGCATAATACAAAATCATTTAGTTAACATTTTTTTTCAGCAATTCATTGCTTTTACAAAATTAATCTATTTACAATGCTTCAGAATCTACTTTACAAGCATTAAGCAGTTTTAAATCTTTGCAGAATTACAATTTTAAACAAAAACATTTTTTTCAAGATAAGTAGTTATTTATCGCCCACTTGGCGTAAAACTCAACCTCGCTTGAGGTAAAATAGACCCTGCAACTTGCAGTACACTCGAAAATTAACTAAACGTTGGAATAAGAAATACTACTTATCTTGTTATGGTCAGCCATTCTTTTCTTGGTCCAATCCTTGAAAGTTGAGTAGGTTAAAGTTTGGGCCAGTCTCCTTGACTTTGGTTGTTGGTCATTTGTAGCTTGTTGCTCATCTCTCTTTCTTTTATAATTCCCTCGCTCCATCCTGGGGTACTTGCGCTGGGGAGGAAGGTGATCTGCTGGGCGTTTGCTGGACTGGGCCCTTCGCTCCTGGGCCCTTGTTCGTCGCTGCTGCTGGTTCCTTCTGCATTCGGGACGTTGATCCTCAGCCTGCAACCGAGGCTGCTTGCTTCTCAGACACCTCTCCGATATTTCCGCAG
This sequence comes from Stegodyphus mimosarum, assembly GCA_000611955.2. NCBI lineage: Eukaryota > Metazoa > Arthropoda > Arachnida > Araneae > Eresidae > Stegodyphus > Stegodyphus mimosarum. The sequence goes on from KK121214.1 coordinate 218,204, forward strand.
TCCTCTTGGCTACTTTGGGCTGTCCTTGCCCATTCTGCTTTGGTCTTTTATTACTTGCACCTGCATTGTCCGTCTTTCTTTTGAATCCACATTTTTGGTTCTTATTTCTTCTACTTTGTTGAGGGGGGGGCTTTCTTTTTCTGTCCTTTCGATGCCATTGTTGCTGGTTTCTGCTGTTTTCGCTGAGGTACATCTTCCGTGAGAATGGGTTACCTCGGATCCTGGAAAAAATCTTTAAACATTTCCATTTTATTACGGTTATAAAATGGTTTGATTTGATCAACATTCGCAGTAATTTTCTGCCCGTCGTTTCTTCTTAATACTACCACTGCTTGTGTTACTTTCTCGATGATAAACGGACCTTCAAAACGTGGAAAAAAATTCCCCACCTTTTCTTCTGGGGCATTTGACAAGGCATGTTTAATTTCAAAACTTCATCTCTCACATTGTACTTGACCTCTCTTCTCTTTTGGTCATAATATAATTTTTGTTTCCTCTGGGCCATTTCCATATTTCCCGATGCTTCCCGTATCAATTTCTGGATATCACTCATTTTAAATTCTTTTGCCTTTTCCTGGACAAAGAACAGTTTATCTAAGAGTGTTAAAATTTTTCTTCCAAGAAATAGTTCAGCGGGTGTTTTTTGTGTTGTATTGTGTTTGGCGGTCCTAAAGGCAAATGCAAATTCATTTATATGGCTATCCCAGGTAGAGTGGTAATTTTTAATGTAACTTCGAATGATTTTCACTACATTTCTATTAACCCGTTCCGCTATGTTTGACTGTTGACGATACTGGACCATCTTTAGGTGACGTATGCCCAGTTTTGCACACATTTCCACAAAAATATTACTAACAAACTGGGGACCACTATCGGAAATAACTTTTAGGGGCGCACCGTATTTTAAAATATACTTATTTAGAATTGAATCTACTACAATTTTTGAAGACGCGCGTTTTAACGGAACCAACTCTAACCATTTGCTAAAATGGTCCACTAAAACTAAAAGATATCGGCTTTTGTTAACTTTACTTCGAGGGTAAGGTCCCAGTAAATCGATGCCTATTATTTGATTTGGGGATTCTGATTTAATACTATTTAGGAAGCCGGCCGGGCGGAAATTAACATAATTATTTAATTAACATGTTGGGCACGACTGGACATACGCCCTAGTAAACTTTTGCAGTTCTGGAAAGAAAACTGCTTCGCGAACTCTTTGGACAGTTTTTCTTATGAGCAAATGGCCCGAAATGGCACAATCGTGCCACGCCTCTAATACATTCAATCTAATGCTAGCTGGGATAACCTGTCTGAACTCATGGTTCTCGTTAGTCGTTTTTGTATAAAATAACAGTCCGTCAATTATTTCGTAATTTGCGGCCCTATTTCTTAACGGCACAATATCCGGATGACTGAAATTCTCAGGGTCGGCCAAATAATTGTATATATTTTTGAACTCTGGATCTTTTAGAAGTTCGGCTATTACTGTTTTACGAGAATCTAATACTTTGGATGTAAGCATGGCTATTTTAACTGTATTTCCATTTTCATCTAAATTAATTATGCTTAAAGCATCTGCAACAACATTTTCTTTTCCCGGCGTGTGTTTAATTACTAGATTATATTCTTGTAATTTAAGTGCCCACCTTATTAATCTGGGTGATAAATTTTCCCAGAGTAGAGTCTAGTGAACGCCGCGTGGTCGGTATATACAGTTACTGGAGAACTTCCAAAGAAAACACGAAATTTATGTACTGCTGATAACACTGCGAGAGTTTCCCTTTCGGTGGCCGAATAGTTTCTCTGGATTTTATTTAATGTTCGACTGAAAAAGGCCACGGGTTGCCCATTTTGAGAAAGCACTGCCCCAATCGCAAAATCTGAAGCCTCCGCTGAACTATCTAATCCTTTATCACCTCCGGAAATTTTAAGACGGGAGCTTGAGTCAATGCGTCTTTCAGTTTTTGAAACGCCAAGTTGGCTTCTGCTGACCACGAAAACCTAGCTTTTTTTCTTTTGAATTTTAGCAGCGGCTCAGCTATTTTGGCAAAGTCTTTAATGAAGGACCGATAGTATGAACACATACCAAGACACGATGACAACTTCTTCGCTGTTTTAGGAACAGGATAATTTTTAATAGCTATTATTTTTAACTGATCTGTTTCGATTCCATTTTGGGAAATTTTAAATCCTAAATAGCGTAACTCTTTTGCGGCAAGTAATTTGCTGCAAATTTACATTTGGACGCATTTATCTTCAAACCAGTTTCATTTAACAATAAAAACACTTTTCTTAAATCTTGTAAGTGTTGTTCTAGACTACTACTCGTAATTATAATATCGTCCAAATATATGAACGTCCTTTTACTAAGGACCGGTCTTAAGACGATGTCCATACATCTTTGGAAAGTTGTCGGCTCGCCGGATAAACCAAAAGGCATTCTAAGAAATGCGTACGTGCCAGACTTAGTTATGAAGGCGGTTTTGGGGGCATCTTCGGGTTTTACCCCAATCTGAAAATAGCTACTCGTAAGATCTAATGTGGTCATGTACTTTGTAGAGGAAATATTTCGAATTATCTCTTCGATTGTCGGCAGAGGATATACGGGATATTTTGTGACGGAATTTAACTTGCGATAATCTATAGCAAAACGCCACCGCTTCGGGTGCGTAATCGGATAATCATTATTTTTCTTGCATAAAACTACTGGGCTAGCATAACTGCTAGAAATCGGCGTGATAATTTTATTTTTCAACATGTCCTTAATATGGCATTCAATTATTTCCTCTTTAACTTCGTCGTAGCGTAGGGCTTTTGCCTAACTGGCTGACCATCCCCCGTTTCAATATTATGATTTACGACCTGCTGCGGGGGCTTATCATTCTTGATTTCTATTGCTTTCATATTTAACGTCAACTCTCCCCCTTTCAAATCAACTTTTGCTTCTGCTAAACTAAAAAAGTCCACACCTAGAATAATACACGTTTGCAGGTTTCGCACAATATAAAATAAAAGTTTTACCTGCTCGTCGTTGATACGCACGAACAACGGTACTTTGCCTAAACAGCTACACTTCTCTCTTTGGGCATCTATGACATCCGTGTCTCTTGCACTAAAAATTCTGTAACGGCGAAAGTGCTTCTTGAAAAATCTTTCTGCGATAAAGCTGCTTTGGGCTCCTGTATCTAAGAGAGCCGTCGCCGGTATGTTGTTAATTAGGACTTCAATCTTCGGTAAACTCAAATTTTTCACGACCACGGTGTTTAAACTTGTTGTGGAAGGGTTTTGCGCTACTTCGGACTTCTTCATCTTCCTCGAAGAAATCCATCTTAGTTTAAATTATTCTTATTCTGGTTGCCCTCGGCATCTTTGCTTGTTCTTCTGTTGAATTCTCTTCGTTCGCCGCTCGATTTAGAAGATACCTCTTTCTTCGGCCATTGCTTCCCCTTATTCCCGTAATTCTGGTTTTGCTTCTGCTGGGGTCTTGGCGAACTCCATTGACTTCTTTGCTCGAACTGGCGACGTCTTTCGTTGTCTGCTGTTCTTCGGCTTTCAGATTGTACGGCAAGCTCAAATAGCCTGTCTAACGTCTTTGGATTTCTTAGCTCGATGAAATCTTGAACTTGGGGCAGTAGCCTAGGAAGTATAATTTGAATAATTTCAGGATCCGGGCGACTTCCATACAAAAGCTTGAAAACTTGATTTTCCTCAAAATAAAATTTGACAAATCTTCTATTTTTTCTTGATAGCGACTAAAACGTTCCGCCTCCAGTCTGGCTCGATCTCGTACTATAGGAAATACTTTCACCAAGGAATTTTTGAAATTTTCATAAGTACATGTGGGGATTCCCGGTTCCCCTAAGAGATTCTTTCCAATACACTTGAACCAATTTAGCGCTTGGCCCTTCAAAGCGCTAGTGGCAACAGTGACTTTTTGAAACTCGTGCACTGGATACAGCATGAAATGGGAGTCTAGCTTTTCCAGGAAATTTATTACGGCTGTCTTGCCGTCGAAACTTGCCGCTGGCTTCATGGCTGCCCGCATGGTTTGTACGATGTAGCCAAATCCTTCTAGGCAAAAAGGTGCTATCTCAGGGTTCTTGACAGGTACTGCAGGTATCTCAGGTTCGTGTTCTTGTCTTTCAGGCCATCCTCCTATTTTTCTTCGGGGGCCAGTGTCAGGACTGCGTGTTCGGCGCATATTCTTGGCAAACATCTTCGTGAACAGCTTAAAGTCTTGATCTTGAACAGGGAGCTGAATGCAGCTACGTTCTGTGCTAGCATACTGTGACTAAGTTGGAGAATAACTGCACTTGAAAGGGATTTAAAATCCTCTTTTATTAAATCACTATTATTTACAACCACTTCCCAACTCGGGAGGGATACAGAAAGTAAAAGACTACACTTGGGTCTAAAATGAACAATCAGATAAATTTAAATTAAAGCTAAATAGAAACTAAGTAGTTGTTGCTCGCAGAGCTATAACGCGAGGTTGGCCTCTAACTAAATGGTGAGTAGCAAGATTTACTAATACTGACGCACTTGGATTTATTTCAATAAGCAATCACGTAAAGCGCTATGGCTTCGAATTTAAGTGCTAGCTAGTCAGGAGAACGTGGAATAGAATGATCGTGGTCTGAGACTAAAAGCTCTCTCCCACTGAGAGGTTTCTACCTTTCGTTTAAATATAACTTGGCTCCACTTCAAATTAGCATAAAGCTGAAAACGCGCGCTTATTCTAGCGGGAAGTTGAAAATGAGAAGGAATAGAAAGATTTAAATTAAAATAAAACTTTGTTAGTTTAACTAAAACCTTAAAACTTGAGCTACGTATATTCGTCGGTAAGGCCAAAGATAAGGTAAGTTACTATAAGAGATAATAAATACATACATGCAAATAGATAAAATAAGTGAAACTTACATAGCAGGTAAATATATATACACACATACATATATATACATATATATATATATATATATATATATATATACACACACACACAAGCGTGTGTATATAAGACAGACAGACAAAGAAGACAGATGTCTTGTTTTGCACCCGCTAAGTCTATCTGCATCAATGGGCGAAAAATCAAGCTAAGATGTGAAGGAAAGGTATATAGAAAAGGGGCAATTTCGTATTTCAAAGTAGAGTAAAAAGGAACTTCGTATATTTTATAAGAGATCTAAAGGCAGGGAAAAAATATGGTACAAAATAAAATTAAAAATAAATGGCCCAAAAGTAAGGGAGAGGAAAGAAAAAAAATTAATACAATAGGCCTATAGAAAGAAAAGGAAAGGAAGTAAGAAAAATGTCCTAAAATACGATTGTGTCCAGACAAAAGTATATATTCAGTAAGGTAAAGTTTAGTATTTCGATTTCCAAACATATTCATACATTTTTTTTCAAACAACATCAGATAAGATCATAAAACCATACACAGTGCGAGAACATATCAGCAAAATTAAATAAATAAATAGATATCAGAATTTTTTTATGTTAATTAATTTTTTAAACATTATATTTATTTAATAATTTACCCATCACAATTTACTATATATTTGCATTAATTTAACAAATTGAGCCACACTTTATTAGTATATGCTCATAATTCTAAGAGATGTATTCAAGGAGATATAAATTAATCTTATTGTTTCCTTTATTTGCCAACTGAAAGAAAAAATTGCCATCGAAAACAGTAAAACTGCAACCTTTTACATTCATCAATGCCCAAAATCCTCTTTCCCCCTCTCGAGAAATTCCTCAAAGGGGCCCAGATGCGGAGTGCTAATAGACGGCATCTACTGATAAGGATAGCGTCACTACGGATAGTTACAGGAAAAACAAGCATATGATGCAAAGCAATTTCTAACTATTATTTAATGGCAGAGGCCTACAAACATAATAAATAAACGAATTTAAAGGCACTTCAGTGATACATGCTTGATTTAGTTTAGAGAAAATAAGGCTACTTATCTGAAAACTCCAGTTTTCCTTCGGATTGCAGAAGAATGAACAACGAGGAAGATGAGACCCCTTTTGCACAGAAAAATTATCACATTTGAGGGCGAGACACTTCGGAGAAAAATTGCAATGACGTGTTTAAGGAAATAAGGCTTTTTTCGGGAAAACACACATAAAAAATTCGAAGCTGGCCAAGCTGCTGCCTCCATCGTTCGTAATCCGCCACTGCGTTCAACAGACAGACAGACAAAGAAGACAGATGTCTTCTTTTGCACTCGCTAAGTCTTTCTGCACCGGTGGGCGAAAACTCAAGCTAGTGAGTGTGTTTGGTAACGTTGAATAGATGTGATGATGAGGGAAACAATAAATATAAAATAAAGATTGGGGGTCCAGTTACTTAAAAGTGTAAGTCTAGCTGAAAAGCTAACTTTCGTAAGATCAGAGCTCTGCTAAGATTCCGCCTCCATCGTCTACCATCGCCTTTATGGATAATAGAGTGTAAGTATCTAAAACAGAAAAACCTCTGATTTGCATGTAGCGCTAAGTGATTTAATGTAACTTTGTCAGGACTGTGTGTTCGGTGCATATTCTTGGCAAATATCTTCGTGAACAGCTTAAAGTCCTGATCTTGAACAGGGAGCTGAATGCAGCTATGTTCTGTGGTAGGATACTGTGACTAAGTTGGAGAATAACTGCACTTGAAAGGGATTTAAAATCCTCTTTTATTAAATCACTATTATTTACAACCACTTCCCAACTCGGGAGGGATACAGAAAGTAAAAGACTACAATTGGGTCTAAAATGAACAATCAGATAAATTTAAACTAAAGCTAAATAGAAACTAAGTAGTTGTTGCTCGCAGAGCTATAACGCGAGGTTGGCCTCTAACTAAATGGTGCGTAGCAAGATTTACTAATACTGACGCACTTGGATTTATTTCAATAAGCAATCACGTAAAGCGCTATGGCTTAGAATTTAACTGCTAGCTAGTCAGGAGAACGTCGAATAGAATGATCGATAAATATAACTTGGCTCCACTTCAAATTAGCATAAAGCTGAAAACGCGCGCTTATTCTAGCGGGAAGTTGAAAATGAGAAGGGATAGAAAGATTTAAATTAAAATAAAACTTTGTTAGTTTAACTAAAACCTTAAAACTTGAGCTACGTATATTCGTCGGTAAGGCCAAAGATAAGGTAAGTTACTATAAGAGATAATAAATACATACATGCAAATAGATAAAATAAGTGAAACTTACATAGCAGGTAAATATATATACACACATACATATATATACATATATATATATATATATATACACACACAAGCGTGTGTATAGAAGACAGACAGACAAAGAAGACAGATGTCTTGTTTTGCATCCGCTAAGTCTCTCTGCACCAATGGGCGAAAAATCAAGCTAAGGTGTGAAGGAAAGGTATATAGAAAATGGGCAATTTCGTATTTCAAATGAGAGTAAAAAAGAACTTCGTATATTTTATACGAGTTCTAAAGGCCAGAGAAGAAATATGGGACAAAATAAAATTAAAAACAAATGGCCCAAAAGTAATGGAGAGGAAAAAAAGGACCTGTAGAAAGAAAAGGAAAGGAAGTAAGAAAAATGTCCTAAATACGATTGTGTCCAGACAAAAGTATATATTAAGTAATGTAACATTTAGTATTGAGGTTTCCAAACATATTCATATTTTTTTTTTGCAAACAACATCAGACAAGATCAGAAAACCATACACAGTGCGACAGCGTATCAGCAAAAATAATTAAATAAATAAATATCAGAATTTTTTAAGGTTTAGTATATGCTCATAATTCTATGAGATGTAATAAATTAATCTTACTGTTTCCTTTATTTGCGAACTGAAAGAAAAAATTGCAATCGAAAACAGTAAAACCGCAAGCTTTTACATTCATCGATGCCCAAGATCCCCTTTTCCCCTCTCGAGAAATTCCTCAAAGGGGCCCAGATGGGGAGTGCTAATAGACGTCATAGACAAACAGACAGAGAAAGAAGACAGATGTCTTGTTTTGCACCCGCTAAGTCTTTCTGCACCGATGGGCGAAAAATCAAGCTTAGGTGGGAAGGAAAGGTGTATATAGAAACGGGGCCATTTCGCATTTCAGAGGAGAAAAAAATTAATCTGGTACACCTTGTGCGAGTTCAAAAGGCCAGAAAGAAAAGTCGGGACAAAATAAAATAAAAATAAATGGCCCAAATGTAATAGAAGAAAAAAAAGGCCTATAGAAAGAAATGGAAAAGAAACACAAAATTTTCCTAAAATACGATTGTTTATTAAATTTTTTATTTGTTACACATAATATCTATTGATTAATTTAATGCTCATAATTTATTAAAGCATTAGTTTAACAATTTCAGGCACACTGTATTTATATTACCATATAATTCTAGGTATGAGAACTGAAAGCGATCCTAGTAACAAAGATAAAAGCCTACTGCATTTATCTATGTCCAAGATCCCTATTTTTCCTCTGAAGAAACTCCTGAGCCAGAAACAGGGCCTCCGAAGGGTAACTATTCATTGACTGCTGATAAGGAACGTAGCATCTGTACGGAATAGCTACGAGAAAAAGAACCACATAATTTAAAGCAATTTACTAACTATTGTATAATGCTAGAAACTACTGACTAAATGAATTTAAAGGCACTTTCATGATATAGATTAGATTAAATTTAGAGAAAGGAAGGATACTTATCTGAATGTTTTATCCGTTTTTTTACTTCTGTCTTGTAGAAAATCAACAGTGGCGAATAAACAGTTTCCTTCTTTCGTTTGATTGAAGAGAATCTTCAGCTGATGGATGAGATGTTGCAGAGGAAAAGTGCAATAAAATTATTTAGGCAGATAAGCGCTTATTGACACACACATTTAAAAAAGTTACGTAGCTATGCTAAGACGCTGCCTCCACCGTTCGTCAGAGAGAAAAAGCACAGCTGCATAAAGTAAACAAACAGCAGTTCGCTCTTAACAGCTACAGCTACCTAATAGACGGCATCTATTGATAAGGATAGCGTCACTACGGACAGTTACAGGAAAAGCAAGCATATGATTTTGAGCAATTTCTAATTATTATTTAATGTCAGAGGTCGGCAAACATAATAAATAAATGAATTTAAAAGCACTTTAGTGATAAATATTTGATTTAGTTTTGAGAAAATAAGGCTACTTATATGAAAGCTACTGTTTTCCTTCGGACTGCAGAAGAAAGAACACCCAGGAAGATAAGACCCCTTTTGCACTGAAAAACTGTCCCATTTGAGGGCGAGACACTTCGGAGAAAAATTTTTATAACTTTTGTACGGAAATAAGGCGTTTTTCCTGAAAACACACATAAAACTTTCGGAGCTGGCCAAGCTGCTGCCTACATCGATCGTGATAACAGCGCCCTCCACTGCGTTCGATGGAGAAGACACAGATAATTTCAATCACGGTTGAAGTTACAAATCAGCGGTTCCAAACTCGAGGTACTCCTACTGTAGCATCGTTTCAGTTCCGTCGAGTTTCTAATTAAGTTTAATTAATGCGGAATGGCAACAGTTTTTCTTGTCTCCGCGAAAAACAAAGGTCGGTGTTCAATCGTGAGATTTAATGTGCATGTAAAATGTAAATAAATATCATGAATACGTACATATAACGTCGTAAGGAACAAAATATTGATTCTATTGGGGTCAGAGAAGTGTTATTTTCTTACGTTTGTATCCGAGACACTTCACTTACCTAAGGGAACAGCTAGGGCGGGGAAAGGGGATGTATCTGTCCCCGTGTGCGGCACCCATAAAATTTTCTTTCCTTTTGTCATTGCATTTTTCGAAAAAGGAGGGACCGCGTAATTTTCAGTTTCCCCAAAGAGGTTAGAATAAAAGGAAGGAGAGTTCGCAGTTTCTTCCACAATCTGAAAATTAAACCTACCTAACAAGTGGCAATAATATTTGTGAACTCAAAACATTGCTTTACGGCAATGAAACGTACTTGAGCATTTCAGTAAAAATATAGGAAATTTATAATGAAATACCTCGCTATTGTTAAATTTCTGTTTTAAAATAATATCTACAATTTAACATGTACCGAAAATTACCAAGAAATAGTGAGAAATCTAACTAAGTATGTATAACATTATATGATGTTTCTGCATATTTCAGTGACTTCGTACAAGTTTTATTAGCTACCAGTTGACTGTTTATCAAATTTTACTTTAGAAACAGATATTTCTGATTTATTCACATTATTATCGTAATTTATTAAAGCATCATATTATGCAAAAATGTTTCAGGAATAGGAAAGAAAGTTGCTTTATTTTAGTATACTTAATTGTTCAGCTTTAATTTATAATACACTAAAGCAGAAATTCATATGTTTTTATTGACTTTAGCAATGTTATCGAAATAGCTCATTATATGAGCTAATTTCAGAACACTAGTACTTGATGCAAATAATATTTAATTTTTCTTCTTTTCTACAACATTTCATTGGGATATTTAATAACTTTAAATTATTTAATTCTTAATTTTAAAAAACGCTTAAATCTTAAGTTTTGCACATTTATCAATTTTTAGAAATTTTTTTTGGTGGAGGGGGGAAAGGCAGAAGAAACTCTAGAAAATTGCTAATTTTAATTCAGCTTCATTGAATAAAATGCCTTCATGGAATCATATAAGCCCGAATGTTAAGCAAATACAGAAAAAAATTAAATAGCCAATGCATTTGCAAAATACATATCGAAAGCAACAGTTATGAAGTTTCACCTGGCAAATAGACGACTAGTTTCACCTGGCAAATAGAAGTCGGAATACCCCACTTTTGTCGACAACTGCGGCGTGCTTCCGAAAGAATTGAGGGGAGTGCGTTTTAACAGCTAATTGCGAGATTTTCCAAATTTAAATTATTATGAGTGGAAATTTAGCAAAACCTTTAGTGGATAGTTATTTCTTATCGACGTAACTGATGATATACCGTATTGAATTACTGTATTTGAAGAAAGAGAAGAACAATTCACTGATGAAGTGTATATAAACAATATGCAAAATAAATGTAATATGATGCATTCATCGCAAAATTCAACGACGCTATTGAAACAGACTGGATTGTTCGAAAGATTTATTCAGATCTGAAGTCACTACAGAAAAAACTGTACGTATGCCAACATAGCAATTTTAATTTAAAAACAAAACTTGTAGAAAACTTCAGATCAAGGAATAAGAATTGCTGTACATCTTCGTTACGAAGCATTCTGCAGATTTCTGTGTAAAAATCAAGGTTAACAAATACAGTGGCTCCCAAAAATGTTCGTACACTTATGATTTTCATTGAAATAGGGCTCTATCCATTAATTAAAAGTAAACTTTCTGAATGATATTTTAATAATAAGATCTATAATCTATTCACAACAAAATTACATGAAATATTTTTTAAATATAGCGAAACTTTATTTTTAAGAAATTAATAATAAAAAAATGACAAACATTTTATCTCACAAAAATCTTCGTACACTTAAAAAATCTTGACATATTAGTAAATATTTTAATTTTTTATAAATTAACATTTAGTAGCATACACAACAGCTCTTAAACGTCTGGAAATAGATTTTACTAGTTTTTTTATAATATCTGTATCAATGTTCCTCTATTCTTCCATCATGACTGTTTTGAGTTCGCTTTCCGTTTTGATGTCTTGTTTTCGTACTCTAACCTCCAGTTCTTTCCAAATGTATTCTATGGGGTTTAAATCTGGTGACTGAGGTGGTGTTTTCAAAACCTGTGGACAACTATAGAGACACCACAGGCGAACATTGAGAGCCGTATGCCTAGGATCATTATCATGATTAAAAATAAAGTTGTTTCCAATACCCAAATTTTGGGCTGATAATTTTAAATTGTCTCTTAAAATATTCAAATAAAGAGAATGATTCATTATGCCATCAATAAATACCAATTTACCTAGTCCTGATGCTGCCATGCACCCCACACACAAGAACACCTCCATTGCCATGCTTAACTGTTCCAATTAAGTTCTTAGAATGAAGTTTCACATTTTCTTCTCCATACAGTTATTCGACCATTGGAATAAAAAATGTTAAATTTGCTTTCGTCAGCAAATAGGTCATTATTCGAGTACGTTTCGGGTGTATTTATCATTGATTTTGCGAATGAAAGCCTAAGCTTAAGAAATGTAAATAAGGAATCAAACTGATTGCTCATTAGTTAAATCACCTAACTCATTCCTTGTAAGTATTATAGGGGATTACTGTTATTGTTAAATAAGTAGAATACAAAATGTGCTTTCTGCTGATTTGAAATGGGATGATCTTATAGCAATTATTCCAGGAGAAGTTTGAAGGAACAGATTGTTCTGTATTTAGTTAGATAATCAACATACACAAGCTATGGACACAACAAATTAAACTGCATTTCACTTGTCATAATTTTCCACATTGGCCAGCCAATGTTTGTCCATTTTCACATAAGTCGCACTTTCTCGTAATTTTGATGATACTCTGTTGCATGCTGTTCTCTTGAAGACACGTCTAAAATCATTTTTTCAAAATGCAATTAGAAAATAGATAACTTAGTATATTGTTTTCTACAAAATTTAAACCACCTATTGAGAATTAATCATGTTTACATGAATATAAAGCCCTATGTCCACTTATACATTGTGGCACTGGTGTGCAAACAGGGAGTTGTGAACAATTTTTGGGTGTTGCCAAATTCAAAGAAATTTATTTGACAATAAAAAATGTACAGCATTTGAAAAGAATTTTGGATGTTTTTTAATATTTGCCTGGAATTTTAAATTAAACATTTCCATATTTTGATTTTTTTCACTTGATCCGTTAATTCATGTTTGATGCTTTCCAAACAGCTCGAATTAAATTTCAAAGTAAATGCATATGTGCAGCTAAGACAGTGTAGTTTTTGCATCTACCTCAGCAGTGTCTTACATGCAATTTGTACTAGTATTATGCATCGTTTATAAACTATGTTTTTTTATTTCTAACTAAATTTGTCGTCAAGTAAGCACATAACATTTTTTAAGGGTTAGAAAACTCAATAGCAGGCTCAAAGGATAATGAAAACAATTTTACTTTAGTTGTAATTTTCTTCATGATGGATAAATGGCCTAAAATAGGTACCCAATGTTCACAAGAGAAATGGGAATGATGGACCAACAAAATAAACTTAGAAAAACTATTAATGAAAATGAAAACAAAAATGAAGCCACTGGTTCGCTTTCTACTTCGAATAAAAACTGAGTAAATATCAAGACGGCTTTATTACATATTGTTTTACATGTTGCATTATCGATGAAAAATGAATAGTCATTGTACATTAAATGCAGTGAAAAATTGGTGCACAAAAGCATGAAACCTGCTAAATTAAAAACACATTTAGAAACTAAACATAAAGATTTAATAAATAAATCTGAAGATTTTTTTAAGAAATGAGCTGAGAGTATGAAAAATCAAAATGTATTTTTGAAAAAATACACAACAGTTTCTGAGAGAGCTTTATGAGCATCCTTAGAAGTTTCATATTTAATTGTAAGAAATTTAAAACCTCATACAATTGGAGAATCGCTTTCTTCCTTTGGCAATTAAAATGACATAAATTATGCATAGAGAAAAATATAGTAACGCTTTGAAAGCAATAGCGTTATCAAGAGATACCATTTCTTGCCGAATTTCTGTCACACCATGTACTATGGAAATAATTTATTTCAAACTGAATACAAAATCTTGTCTTTGCTTTACAACTTGATGAAACTACCAACATTACTAAAATGTCTCCTGAGATATGTTTTTGAAGATAACACAGTAGAATATTTTTTATGTTGTAAAAATTTGGAAGTTAAAAGAACTGGCGGGAAAATATTTGAAATTATTAACAGATATTTTGAAACATATAATATACCTAGATCCACTGTGTGGCAGTTTGTACTGATGCTGCTGCAGCATTAACAGGTAATAATAAAGGACTAAGAGGGTTAATAAGGACATGAGACATTATTATTGCATACCGAAGTTAGTTGGCTCTTATACGGGAAAATACTGTGACATATTTTCGACATACATCGGAAAGTTCATTCATTAATAATGATTGGTTAGGGAAGTTCAGACATTTTCGAAAAACTTAACGATTTGAATTCATGTCTACAAAGAAAAATTACAAACATTTTAATACTGAGTGCCAATATTAAAATTGAGCAGCTTTAAAAACTAGTGACTCATTTTTATTTGATATTTTTAATTCCAGTATACCCTTAAATGAAAAAGAACAATTAATTGGTATTTCTAGCGACGAAATTCTGCATACTCAATTTAAGTCTCTGACTTGCCAAAAATTTTGGTTATTGACTGGAAACGAACAAGTTAATTTAAAGTAAAGTCAATCATTTCTTCTCATATATTAAATTTTATAGTAAACTTTAGTTCTGTAAACTCCGAGTAAACGGTACGCTCTTGGCATTACACCAAAGTGACTCGTTTACTGATCATCATAATGTCGCCAAATACCATGTGTATCGTATACTAGGATTAAAACCCCGTATTTTTCTATTAGCAAAGCTAGAAATTACAATGAGTCGGCTACTATTCATCTAAACAAAATGAATAAAAATTCCACATTGGAATTTGAAAACAGACTATCTTTGAAATCTTCTATAGTATTTTGACTCTCTTGGAACTTCGGAAAAGCATACCAAATATATCCGAAAACTGACAAGTTATTCAGTCTTTTCTTGTTGAGGATTTAATTCTAGTATATGGTAAACACGGGATTTGGCGACATTACGATGAGCAGTAAAGTAGTCATTTTGGTGTTGGCGACACAGCGATTTGAAATATTTTCAAAATCTCTCTGAGGCCACACCCTATACTGTGATTTTACATTTAGCTTATATTTGAAAGCTTCCAAAATATTTATGTTACATTTATCTGTTATATCAGCACTGAAATTAGGTTTCTCACTGAAATAGAAATAATTTAGCTATTGAATTAACATGAAGATTTTTTTTTATTGAAATATTTTTCACTGTGCTATTTAGTTGCATCTATTGCAAACTAAAGATTAACGAACTGTTTTTGTAACATTTTGAATTCGTTGTTATATTGATCTATGAGGCACAAGATTTGTCAGTTTTTATGAAATTATTGACAAATAATACTTTTTAAACAACCAAAAAATTTTCAGCATAAATAAATTTTTGTCAGATATGTCTCAAAACGGAAATACATAATGAGTAATAAAAAGAAAATCCAATTAGAACATTCACATCTCTAATTATTCTAACAAAATAATTTGCTTTAATTTTTATAATACAATATATTTTACAGTGATATGGAAAAATCCAATGTGGAAGGTATTTGAAGATTAAAACAGGTCAAAATATGCAATTAGATAAAAGAATTCACTTTCAAACTACATATTTAGTACTATTTACAAGCGCGTAAACAGAACTATGTTTATATTAGAGCTGGAGCAAACCGCATGTATTCGTTACCGAGTAACGGGTACATCGGTTGACTCGAAGTACCGAATCGGTACTCACAAATTCATTTCGTTACTCGCATTTGTTGTACGATGCGGTTTATTCGAATACGAATGATGCGGTTGCTACTCGAATACGAATGATGCGGTTGCTATTCGAATACGAATGATGCAGTTGCTAACAATACCTGTGCGTCACAATGCGAGCATATTTTTTTATTGATAATTTCGAAATTTTTTGGTTAATTCATCGGATTTACATTATGTGTTTTAATTGAAATTTTATTTAGTTGTTGATATTTAAGAGGATGAGCAATATTAGCAACGTAAAGCGTTATTTTGCATTTGCTTTGGTTTATATTAAGACCACTCCGTGGTCTTAATATAATCACGGAGTATACTCATTATACTCCGTGATTAAGACTTATAGTGCATATTATGTTTGTCAATTGGAAATTTGGATAATTTAGATAATTGTTGATTTTTTTTCTTGAGAGTGCAATAGTCAGATTTTTATTGATTTGAAATACTGATATACTGCATTTAAGTATTATTTATATAAGAATATGTATTATAATATAGCTTCTTTACTTCCGTGTACGAAGTAAAAAGGAAGTAAGTATTGTAATTATGAAAAATATTGGGTATCATATTTCAACGGAAATATCCATTTTTGACCATAACTAAATCCATGTGGATTATTTTTTGGGTGACGACTGAAAGTACGGACACAATGAAGAACTCCTTTTTTTCTTTCAAAAATGGTTTGTTAAATGGGATTAAAGGGATATAAGTTGATACTTAAAAGGGATTTTTTCGTGACATGTACATACGTATGTATGCATTTCGCATAACCCAAAAACGATTACTTGTAGAACGTTGAAATTTTCTATATGGGACCGCTGTAACATCTAGATGTGCACCTCCCTTTTTTATTGCAATCGGCAATGCTACCAAACGCAAGTATATGTATTAAATAAATTATAATTAAATATAAAGTACACACACACATACATATATATCCATCTTCCTTACTTGGCTTTTATTTTCGTAATCGTTGGCTGTAGTCAGGGCTTAATTTTATAAATTAGGTGTGCTGAAGCGCTACTGAAAGCCATAAGAAAAGTTGGAGAAAAAATAAATAAAAATACATAAAACAACTATTAAGATAATAAAATAATTAGAAACTAGAACAAGGATGTCAAACTCGCGGCCCGCGGACCGCATGCGGTCCACAACAAATATTTTTGCGCCCCGGCCAATATATCGGCAAATAATAATATATAATATTAATATAACATATCGACGAAGAAAAAATGAAATGTTTACTGCTAAGTAATTAACGATAATTTATTCAGTGTTGTTAGATTACTCACAGCGAGCTGACACACACACAACTTAAATTACAAATGCGTGTGAGTAACTTGCGTTCAGCTACATTCGGCTTTTGGGGGACACGTGCACTAAGAACTTGTACGCATCCCCCGATAGCCGAATGTGGTCGAACTCATGGTCTCAGTTTTCCAATCATAGTTTTGTACGATATATTGGTGCGTGCATGCACTTTGCTTTATTATTAATTATTACTTAATTCATATTGTTACGGATTTCACAGTTATTTATTTATTTAGTTTTTTTATTTAGAATTGTAATTAGATTTGCTTCATGTTGCCTTAGCAACGCAGACGATTTTTGAAAAGACAGCTGCTTTGGAAGGTTAAAAATAGAACAGCGCATGCATTTAATACCTAATAAATAAATATCTCGTAATTGCTATTGCCATCCACAAAAATCCAGATATTTATAGATGTTTCCAGTATGTTCCAGAAATTAATTATAAAGCTTATAAAATTCGAGAACAAACAACTCATCTCAGTAGTAGCTGTAGTTCTAGCGAACTGTTTGTTTACTTAATGCTGTGATTGATATGTAGCGATTTCGCTGTGAGATAGAATTAGGTTCTCTGTTTTGAATTGATTTTTGCTAAACATTTGGCATTTTGTGATATTGTTAGAATATTTTTGAAGAAATATTTCAGCATTTTGACTTATCTCTTGTGGAAAGAATACATTTTTGTTAACTTTTTAACGTTAACCGTGTTTATTCCAGCCCTTTGTATTCAGTATGTCTATATCAAAACCAAGTGGTAGTAAAATTAAACGAAAAATCGCTGACGAACATAGAATATTCCAAGTAAAATGGGAATTAGAATATTTTTGCTGTGAAATAAAAGATAAAATAATCTGCTTGATATGTAATAATACTATTAATGTACCAAAGTTATATAATATTAAACGTCATTACGAACAACACAAATCGAAATATAACAATTACGAAGGATTAATGAGAGAAGAAAAGTTGAAAGAGCTCAAGTTAGGAGTGAAAAAGCAACAGTCCATGTTTAGTAAAGTATTGCAAGAAAGTGAAGCGGCGGTACATGCAAGCTACGTCTTGTCCGAGTTGATAGCTAAACATTCGAAGCCTTTTACTGACGGTGATTTCATCAAGGAATGCCTAATGAAAGCTGGAGAAATTGTTTGTCCTGGAAATGTGAAGGCTTTTCAATCAATTTCATTGTCTCGAAATACAGTTGCGGAAAGAGTTACTGATTTAGCCGCGAATTTAAGTGATCAGATCAAAGCAAAATCATCTAGTTTCGAAAGTTTCTCCATTGCCTGTGACGAGAGCACGGACATTAGTGGCAAAGCTCAATTAGCAGTGTTTCTTCGTTCTTGTGACAAGAATTTTAACATTTTTGAGGAATTACTGGAACTAATACCGATGCCTGGTACTACCACAGGAGAAGATATATTTACTTGTGTTTTTGGACTTCTGCAGAAATACAATCTACCTTTGGCAAAATTAAATTCTGTAGCTACAGATGGCGCTCCATCAATGACCGGGAAAAACAAGGGCTTCGTAGCATTACTAAGAAAAAAACTTAGTGAAATTCACGGTTCAAACATTCATCATATGCATTGTATTATACATCAAGAAGTTCTATGCACGAAAGTAATAAATATGGAGAATGTTTTGTCATATATAAAAAAAGTTATAAATTTTATAAGATCTCGAGGTTTAAATCAGCGTCAATTCACTGCTTTCTTAAGTGAGTTAGATAGTGAATATTCGGGTTTGTCCTACTATACCGAGGTACGTTGGTTATCTTGCTCCAAGATTCTCAAACAATTCTGGGATTTGAAAGAAGAAATATGTCAGTTTTTAAAAACGAAAAATCAAGACGTAAGTTTGTTTTAAAATCCAATATGTATACAAGATTTATCTTTCTTGGTTGATATAACCAAACACTCAACCGATTTAAATTTATCGTTACAAGGAAAAGATCTTATCATTACGAACATGTTTGACATAATTAAAGCATTCAAATGTCAACTAGCTCTTTAGGAAAAACAACTTAAAAACGAAGATTTGACGCACTTCCCAACGTGCAGCATGAACAAATCAAGTTTAGATGATACTTGTTCGTATCAAAAATACGCAGAAAAAATCGCAAATTTAACAACTGAATTTGAAATGAGGTTTAATGATTTTAGTTCCCTCGAAGACAAATGTTTTTTGTTTTCTTCGATTTTCTCAAAACTCAAATTTGAAAGCAAAATTCATTGAAGTGGGCGTGCCTGAATTTTACAAATATTTACCAGCCAAGTTTGAAAATACTCGAAAATTCGCATATGAAATAATTCCATGTTTGGTAGCACTTATCGGTGCGAGCAGTTATTTTCAGTCATGAAAGGTAATAAGTCTCCTATTAGAAACCGTATTAATGATGCTCACCTTGGGTCAGCGTTGAAAGTTATCACCGCAAACAAAATTTCTCCCGAAATAGTTTTTCTTGTTCTTTTCTATATAAATATATATATATGTTTATTATTGTATTATTCGAAATAAATC
>KK121214.1:253495-282604 GCA_000611955.2 Stegodyphus mimosarum
ACGGGCTTGAATGGGATCTTTTGCCACACCTACTATATAGCCCGACATTGCTCCTTTGGACTTCAGTCTTTTTTCACAGCTACATCTTGTTGGTGCTATCTTCCGTTCTACAGAGAACATCTAAAATGAGGTTGCTCTATTTTTTTCTGGGCCGGAGGCTCTGATGAAAAACTACCAGAATATTGGCAGAAAATCATAGATTTGGGTGTTGATTATTGCCCATACTAAAGGTACTGCTTCCATATTTTTTTCTTCTAACATTACTAAAAATGTTTTTTGGTGGAAAACTTTCATTACAACCATATATTTTAGATGTAATCCTTTCTTTTCAGTTATCAGTAATGGAAAATTTCTGTTTTATAATAATTCTTTGTTATACATGTTATATAACAAATGAGTTTTTATAATAATTCATAAATTTTTGCTGCCCACCAGTGGCTGAATGATAAAGAACTACAGGAACAATTGTAAACAGAGTGCATTTCTATCCTTTAAAATTCACTAATGCAAATTTCAATTGACAAATTTTGTTAATGTTAGCTTTATCTGGAGATTATGGCAGCAAAATTTAGATTAATATTCTGGAAGATGTAGGGCTAATTTATTGAAACTGAAGTGTAGATCACCAATTAAACTCTGGTTTTGTAAACTGTGAACCGTCCCAAATGAAGAAGAGGATGATGGACAAATTAAAGATAAATTGAAAGCTGCCAAGTTAGATGTTCTCCAAAATACTTAACTATAAATGCATGAACTTAAATTATAATCTACTAGTTGAAATATGCGAGTTTCAAAGTATTAAAGAAATTCACAACAAACAGAGAAGGGGTGATAAATCATTCGAATTGGAATGGGAACACACTGAGAATGAAGCAAATATGAAAGGCACCTTTCCTGATGCAAATAAATGCAACATTTTAAACAAGTATTCAGTAGTGAATGAAACTTTTGTTTAATCCATTAAGTGCTTGATGAGGCATGAGCCATAATGATTTTAAAATCTAGAATGAAGCGGAGCAATGCTTGTTAACTTTTTTAAATGCATTATTTTGTTATATGTATACATAATATACAAAAGGGATTAATAACAAAGAATAAATGCAAAATGTTTTAGAATAAATTTATCGCAAACATGTATCATGCTTAAAATTGAATTTGAGAGCCTCATAATGATATACTGGTTTGAAAGAAAATTTTTTTAGCCTCTTGAGAATTACTGAATTGCAAATTGACTATGTTTTGTTAATTTATAAGGAGTGTACATGCATATGCAATGCTTGATAAACTTTTTTTTAATCTGTTAATAATTTATTGTTCTGTAATTACAGCATTTATCATAATGGCTGGGTGTAAAAGAGCACAAATTTTTTGCATTAAATTGGATGGATCTGAGAGTGTTCCATTCATTATGAAAAAAGATCGCCTGCTAGTGGGAAGGTAAATACTTTGCTTTTAATTGTGCAATGAAATTTTTATGATATTTAGAAATCTGTGTTATGTATTTCACAATTAAGGTGCAACTACTGTTAAAGAAGGCCTTTTGACTTTAAATTCTCAATTTTTTTTTTTTTTTTTTTTAAAATTTTTTTTTTTTTTTTTGCAAAATATGTATGAATCTCTTCTCATCTAGAAATACGTATTAGTTAAAAAAAAAATCTGTTAATATTGTGTTCAAGGGCAGATACAAAATTTCTAAACCATGACAAGATTTGTCAGTTATTGTTTAGAAGCAGTATTTGGTGACTCAAAATGTAGGTTTGAAAATTTGGAAAGTCGCCAAGCTGATTGATTCGCGTAATGTAAAATATAAAATAAACAAAGGGATAAAAATCAAAAGAAACGTATTTTGACTGACAATGCACAGTTACTTAAAATGAAGGGTTAAATAGAACTGATGGAAATTTAATCTTTGAAAAATTAGGTCAAATTGTGTAAAGTGCATATAAACAGAATGTACTATATGCAATAAGAAATAACCCAATTTTGGTTTGAATGTACAGTACAGATGAAGTGTAGGAAAAAAAATCAAAGTAATTATTTGTTTTACACTAGTTAGCAAATTAAACAACAGTAAACCTTTGCCAAATGTCGACTTGGAGAATGCAGTTTTGCATATGCACTTTATCTAAATCGTCTCCATTTAATTTGTCCAACACAAGAGTTTCAAGTTATATGTGATGCACTGCAAAGCAACATTCTCTTTACCAAACTTCAGGAGTACAAGGTTTACTTTTCCGATGAGAAGTCATTCAGCATGGGGTGCCATTGACTCAATAAAGTCTGCTTGAAAGCAATAGTTCCTTTTGCAGTTTCTAAAAGTGACATCTTAGAACTTGATCATTGAAAAAAGCATAATCATATTTGATTTTGCTCTTTAGAAGTGAATGCTCATGTGCATGTATGGCTACCTTGCTTGGTGCTGGCTGCTAGCTGAGTGACCTAGGCAAAGTTGCTGTCATTTCACTCATGTTATCAAAGTTGTGATCACATATTTATATGTGTTTATTTTCTTCTTTTGCATCTGTTTGTCTTTAGAAAATTCAGTATGATATGTAAAAGTTGGAATGAAGATGATAAAGGAGCCAAAAAATGCAAGGTTTTAACATATCTAAAAAAATCTGGTGTGTACACTACATGACTTTTTTGCATGGAATAAATTATATCCATTTTTTTCCTGCCTTTTATTTAAACTTATTTCCTTGAATTTCATTAGAGATATATTTCTAATAAAATTAATTCAGTTCTCACTTCGCCACAAGGCAAAAATATATAAAAACTCAAAATATCTATATTAAAAACTGAAAGGTATAGAAAAACATAAAACACCAAATACAGTTAAAACAATTAAAAAAAATTTTTTTACAATTAAAATGACAGTTTCTGCACAAGAACAAGCAATTCGGCCAGCGGGCAAGAAGGCAGATTTTTCAGTGCACAAAACTGAAGGTTTACTTTTGGTCTCACTCAGCAAAAAGACACTGAAGGCATAGAAACTGACTTAATTTGTTGTGGATGCTATGCTGAGTCACTATATGGGTAATTTAAAAACTTAAATGTTAATTCCAGAATGGATTAAGCATAATTTAATTCACAATAATAAAAGAAGACGTTACTTTGTTGTTGCGAAGCTGAGTT
Organism: Stegodyphus mimosarum; assembly: GCA_000611955.2. Taxonomy (NCBI): domain Eukaryota; kingdom Metazoa; phylum Arthropoda; class Arachnida; order Araneae; family Eresidae; genus Stegodyphus; species Stegodyphus mimosarum. The sequence continues at coordinate 256,631 of KK121214.1, forward strand.
TCTGTAGATTGGCAACAAATCAACTATTTTGCTAAGTTTCAAATGCAAACGAATATGGTTGCTATGGTAAAAAAAATTAGGCTTAGCCACACTTAAACAATTTTTAAATTGTTGATAATTCTACAACTGTAACATGCAGATTAACTAAAGGCATAAAACCTTGAAAGAAAGATAAAGAGCAATATAATTCAATAATTTTTAAAGCAAAAAGTGCACAGTTTACAAGCATATAAGAATAAAGAAACTGAGGTCACTGACCCGAGTAACAGAGTGGATATATGTAAAATATAAAAAATGCAATGGCTTTGCTCTACGCGAACAGCAACCTCTAATTAACTTTCCGCGATTTCAAGATCTTCCCTCTAGTCCAGTGCTTTTCAGAACTTTCTTGCCTGTTATGTAACTGCTACTATAAATAGCTGTATGTGCCATTTTTCGTCAGATTGCTTTTTGCTATTCCGTGTTATACAAATACCTTGCTCTGTCTCTTTGTTTTTCCTTTGTTAAAAATATTTATGGTGTCGAGTTCTAAATTTTGTTTCCCCAATTGAGTTCCAACAAATTCCATTGACTACGGAAGAAAGAAAAAAAATTAAAAAAGCGTGATTTACTTTTAATTCTGTGTGTTCAAGGTCGTCTGCTAGAGTCTTATAGTGCTATGCTGAGCTTTTTCGCAGTCTATGCGATGGAAAAATTTCAAGTGAGTAATTCTTCTGTATTATCAACAGAGTAGTATTTTCTTTTCTGAAAGAGCTGTCTTGGTTAAAATGTGTTTATAGTGTTCAATAGTGTTTATCTCTATCTTATAGTTATCTCAAAAGCGTTTATAGTGCAAAAAGTGTCTTCGAATGATAATAATTTAATAGTATGAAAATCTGATCGTAAACCAAAATGTCAAATGAACAAAAAATTGAATCTGCCACAATTGTATTGATAAACTTCAGTGTGCTATATTTGACGAACAGAGTTCCGATATACCCATTAATAAATATTTGTTATTGTTTGAGAAAAAATGTGTGTAAGAATATCGCCGAAAAAGACAAGTCTTTACTCTTCTCTGAGTGCCTCTGAGGTAAGGCCTTAGCATTTTGTTTACAAGAATGTGTCGAATTAGATTGGTCAACAGTAAAAGAAAGATTTCTAACGCATTTTGCCCATGCCGAAATTGTTAATTTTAGTGATTTTATTAGTATTAATTACTCTAAATTCAATGGCATTGAAAAATATTTTAGAGAAAAATTGAAATGTGCCACGAGTCTAATTAAACGATATGGTATTAATTGACACCTTAAATGAAGGATTACGTGAATAGCAGAGGATGTTGCTCAGAGTGCAAACTGTAAACACAGTTAAAGATTGGATAAGTTTTAGATTAAAGATGTATGTTTTAATTCTTTTGCATGACAAATGGTATTCATAAATATTATTCAATCTTTGAATTGCAACTATGCATATTTTGAGGAAAATGATTATGTGCTCATTGGAATTGGATAAGATATATATATGACAAAACTACCTTCCTTTATCCTCTTTATTTGTAAAAGCAAAACTGTCATATTATCTTTGACCAAATGCTTTGTACTCTATGTGTGTGTCAAAAATTCATCCACATGCTGGGCTGTAAACGTAAAGCTTTCACACTGAAAAATACAAAATGGATGCAACTAAATTGATGTTTAGGATAATGAAGATAAAATAACACGGCAAACAGATATTAATTTAGAATTCAAACTACAAAAAATCAGCATTATACACTCACATTTGTGAAAATTGCAACACCATGAAGGACTTACACGAGTGAGCTGAAATTTTCAGGAAATGCAAAGTAGCGCATGATATGCAAATGATTAGAATTGCAAATCCGTAGCACATGCGTATGCTGAGCAGCGCCCTCTGAACGGCTGATGGATCCGAATAAATAGACGGCTGTAGCGAGGCGTGTATGGTTATCGGTGGTTATCTGCTAGTGGTAAACGTTAACTCAATCTGTACTTATGCCTCGTCGACGAAAGAGAGCGAGATTTGAACAACTTACAGAGTTTGAATGAGGGAGAATCATCGGCCTTCGTGAAGCTGGATTGTCGTATCGTGCAGTAGCCTCTCGTGTGCAGCGTAACAGCAGCACAGTGATGCGCGTTTGGAAGCAGTGGACGGACGAGTGTCGGACAACTCGGAAATCCGGGAGTGGACCCCGAAATGTGACGTCAGCTCGCGATGATAGACACCTGGTCCGCATGGCGCGGACGGACCGTACAGCTTCCTCTAGACAATTGGCAGCACTGTGGTCAATAGCTACAGGTGTTTCATTGTGTGCTTCATCAATTCGTAGACGTCTGCTGCAGTGTGGACTGCGCGCACGGACTCCTTTATACAGGATCCCCCTAACGCACGACCATCGCCGCCTGCGGCTACAATGGGCCAATCAGCATAGAGACTGGCGTGCTGATTGGCAGCATGTCGTGTTTTCTGACGAATCCCGCTTTAATTTGTGGTACCATGATGGCCGCATTCGTGTCAGACGCTATGCCGGTGAACGCCACCTTCCGGAGTGCATTATCGAACGCCACAGTGGACGAACACCCGGAGTTATGGTCTGGGGCGCCATAGCATATCATAGACGATCTCAATTGCTACGAATTGTGGGCAATCTGAACAGCAACCGGTATATCCGTGAAGTTCTACAGCCCGAAGCTGTTCCCTTCCTTCAAAGCTTGCCAGGCGCTGTATTTCAACAGGACAATGCCCGCCCTCATACTGCTCGGATTGTTAAATCCTTCTTTGCAGCGCAGCAGGTACAGCTTCTTCCTTGGCCTGCGTGTTCCCCGGATATGTCGCCAATTGAACATGTGTGGGATGTCATTGGTCGGCGTCTTGCTCGTGATCCTCGTCCTGTTGCGTCTGCAGACGAACTTTGGGTACGCGTACAAACGATATGGAATGCTCTTCCTCAGTCAGACATTCAAACTTTGTTTGACTCCATGCCACGTCGTGTAGCAGCACTTATTGCGGCGCGTGGTGGCCACACAAAATACTGATTCTGATCTCTTGTTCTTGTTTGTTTGCTTTGAACATTTAATCATTTATTTGTACCACTACCACTCAACTGTGTATTAAATTGCATTCAATTATGACGATTCCTTCTTGGTGTTGCAATTTTCACAAACGTGAGTGTATTTGCAAATTTTTACAGAACTAGTTTCGATGGTTTTACCGAACCATCATCCTCAGCTGCCAATGCGCAAATGACCTAGACAAGATAAGATAAGAATGACTAGATAAGAGTTAAGCTACTTGTACATCTATTGATGAAATGAGAACTAAAACATAATTTCCTTAATGGCTGAAGGTAAAGATAGATTGGAATTAGGGTCGTAGATAGATTGGAATTAGGGTTGTTAATTAGAACAGAAAAATTTTTTTGAATGTGAAATGCCTCTAGAAAATCCAGTTCCACCACCAATGGAAGATGTTTTTTGAATAAATTCGGCTGCAGAATAATTGAAAGTGTGGTTTTTGGACCAACAATGCTTGGCAACAGAGGACTTCTTTGTATCCTTTTTTTTTTTTTAACATATGCCTCATGTTCCTTAAGTGATTTAAGCTGAGGATCATGGTTAGGTAAAACTATCAAAACTAGTCCTGTGAGAATTTGCAAATGTAACGCTGATTTTTGTTGTTTGAATTATAAATTAATACAAACTGATATTTGCCAAAGATAGTTTTATCCAAATCTACAGTTCTATATGAAAAAATCTAAACTCGATAATTTTTGCTGATGGAAAAAATTTTGATATGGTGTAGGGGGGGGGAGTTGAGTATAAAATTATGAGGGTACACTTTTAGCTTTTAGAAATAATTTATTTACAATCTTAGAATGTATAATCACAGAGAACTGCTATAGCAGCATAGTTCTATTTTTTATATCCCTGTATCCAAAGTGTTGCCAATTACAAGTTACTAAATATTACATGTTACCATTTACAAATTATTAAATATTACATTGAGAAATGTGGAGTATGCTGAAGAAGCATTGGTGAAATGGTTTGCCACTGAGAGAATCTGTAATCTGCATATGTATGGACAAATGTTTCAGGCAAAGGTCAATGAATTTGCCAGATGCTTTTGATAGACTGGAAAGGAATGAACAACAATTGTAATAATCATAATTAAATCTTAATGTGATTTTTAAGTTAGACTTATTATTCACTTCTGTTGGCTGATGTGATTATGTTAATCTGTTTTTTAGCTGTTTCTTCCATACGTCTTAAAGATGTGTGACTTTTAGAACAACAAAAATCTTTATTAAATCTATTCAAAGACGAAGACAAAACATTACTGAGAAAGAAATTGTCCTTCAAAGAGATATTGTGGAAAATATTTACAAATTAGCAGATGAAACAGACCAGCCAAAATATATATTTGCTTATTAAAGAAAATTAACATAAGAAATGGATATAAAAAAGCTAAAATATCTAGAAGAATTTCAAATTAAAAAAAATATATATTTTGTAGTTTTATGTTATGTTTGTATCTTAATGTGTAATTGTTTTAACAGCATTTTGAAACCAATGTGATGAATTATATATGCAATTATGTGTTATTTTAAGCTGTACTATTTCTTTAGATTTTGATTTTTATATAATACTTTTTAACAATTATTTAAAAAAAAAGAATAGTTTAATAGTGATGGTGTAGAGCTTTAACATTCATGTAACTATTATAGATTTAAAATATAAATGTTAATTTTCTACAATGTGTAATGTAGTGATTATGCATAATAAGAATAATGCATCTTATGTACACTTGTTTTGTTCTTAAAATGGTATAAAAATATTAGGATTATAATAATGGTGTTACAAGTCTATTGCATAAAAAATTGCTTCAATTTATTCAATTTCCATTTGCTGAGAGGTCCCAAACTTCTTCATTGATGGTTCTTTAAAGTATTTGCTTTCCGAATATAGATGTGTGTATGAACCATGACTTTAGGAATGATATATTTCAGAAAATTTCATTACAAGCATGTTACTGGTTTTAGGCTAATAAGAACAACATGCTAATTTATATGAACCTTTCAGGAGTTGTTAGAAATTGTATATATAAAGTGAATGAGCAAACAAGAGTGAAAGATAAAATAAATATATTTCTTTACTATACTTTTGAGGTCAAGTAAAATATGACATTCACCAATTTGCCTCCCTTTTGGTAGCAACATTTGAAATACACTCATATCCATAAATTAAGGATAATGCAAAATCAGGCAAAGGAAGAGTTAGAAGCAAAACAAATTTGACTTATTTGTAAAGCTTATTTATTAAGCAAAACGCAAAGAGCAAAAAAAGATGCTATATGTTTGATATTATTAAAAAAATTAGTGATTTTTTTCCTCCCTGGAGCAAATTACAAAAAAAAAACCTATTTACAAAAAACCAATATTACATGGTTGGTATGATTGTTAATACATTGTATGTCTCCCAGACGATGCAGTACAGTCCGTACAATGCCTAGGCATGCTGAGTATCAAATTATCGATCTGATCTTGGGGGATATTACACCACTCAAAAAGCAATGCTCTCCGAAGTTCTGGTAGACATGTAGAAGGTTGACGGGCTGCAACTCGTCAGCCAAGTATGACCCACACGTGCTCTACTGGATTCAAGTCCGGTGAGAATGCTGGCCAGTCCATACGGGTGATATCCTCCAATTGAAGGCGTTCTCTTACGATGTTTGCACGGTGAGGACGGGCGTTGTCATCCATAAACACAAATTGTGCGCCCATGGCACCCCGAAACAAATGTACATGTTGTTCCAGAATGACGTCCCGATAGATTTGGCTTGTCATGGTTCCAATTTGAACATGCAGGTCAGTTCTGGAACCCAGAATAATACCACCCCAAACGAGCACTCCTGCACCACCGTAACGGTGTCGTTCAATGATGTTTCCTTGGTGGTAATGGGTACCTGGAGCTCTCCATATAAAAGTCCGGTGAGAGTCAGACTACAAGCTAAACCTGGACTCATCGGAAAACATCACACAAGCCAACTGTTGCAGTGTTCACAATGCATTCTCTCTACTCCACGCTAGCCGCAGGCGACAGTGAGTTGCAATAAGTGGAACGCATCTGACAGGTCTACGAGCATATAGACCAATCTGCTCTAAGCGTCTGTACACGGTCTGCCTTGAAATTGTCGTACCAGTGGCTGAAGAGAGCTGACGAGACAGGTCTGAGGCTGTGCTCCGCCTGTTTCTTTTGGCAGTAACTGCCAAATACCGGTCCTCATTCTGCATTGTAACTCTGGGGCGACCTGTGCTGTAACGTCTACTCACATTACCATCATCTTGGAATTGTTGCCAAAGCCTGGAGATGACACTCTGGGCAATTCCAAGTTCTTCTGATACTTCCAGTTAGGTAAGCCCACATTCCAGACGGCCGATAATTCTACCACGTAAAAAATCATCCAAATGCGTCCTTTGTGTCATAAGTATTCGGTTATTGCACTGAAATGCTTATAAAGCGCCTGCGAACAATTTTACTTCTTTGCCTGTATTCCTTATATATCACTCTCTTACACTCTCGTCATTGTGACGTACCATCGTTGTCATTTGGTTACTTCCTGAAATTTGCATATGATTCTTGAAGATGTGTGTAGTGATTTTACAGGTGATATATTTATTTTAGAGTTTGATTTCTGCGTGACTCCGAATTATCCTTAATTTATGGACATCAATGTATCATCTCCTGCCCTTGAGTAAAGATGTTGCACAAAAGGTGTTTTATTTATTTATTATTATTATGAATTATTTTACAATTATGTTCTAGGGGTGATTCTTGTGAAATTCGAGTACATGTTGATGGAGTGGCTTCTGAGCATTGTGCTATTACCATGGATCAAGAAGGCAGAGTAAGTTTTATTATTTGGAAATTAGCATTGTCATTAGGATTTTCAAAGTTTCAGTTATCTAATATGCAATTACAACATCTGCTCTAAAGCTGCTAACAATTTAGCTAAGTTTAACTTCCTGATCAAATGAGCACCTGGAAAATAGCTCTGGGTACAGAAATTCAATTTCACTTAATCAAATGGCTAACAATCTATAGTGCAAGAAAGACTTGTAATAATAAATAATAAAATAATAGTAATGAATACTTCTCTGAAACAGGCAAATATAAGTTATGGTGTTTAAAAGCCACATTATTAAAAATTATGCTCATGTAAATGCAATATTACATGATTCTGATTAAAAAAAAGAGATGTGAAGCGTAGTACTAAAAATTAACTGTCGACTACAATATCAAACTTTAGTGGATACCTTTAAGCTGCCACAAGAAACCTTGATTTACCTGCAAGGTAAATCAAGGTTACCATATCCAATTCCCATATGCAGGTAATTAGGCAGCACAGTAAGTCCCCAAACGTAAAAAAAGCACTTAAGCACATTTTTTTTAACTGGTGGGTTATCAAAAAACTCTTTTAAGGTACAATGTGGTGCAAACGTTCATTTATGGAAGACATAGATTTGACAACCATACTTCATTTTATTTCACGCAAAAATTTATTAATAAAAATGTAATTTTGAATAAGCAGTCCAAAAATGATTAGTTGTAAAAATTCGAGAAAAGTAAATTTTTATTTATTTAGCTGTGATTTTATTGTATCTTTTACATGAATGTATTCTGCAGGTAAGAAGACATCATATGAACACTCAAAGCATAAAATACCTTTGACATCGTACTCATTGGATAAGGAGGGTTATTACGTTCTCTTTGATATTTTGACTAAAATTTTAAGTGTATTTTATTAGTATTGTTCAGCATCTTCACATGTTTCTAAATTTATTAAAAAAAACCAACTCTCTTTTCATTGCATCTGCACTATCACCAGTATACATCTATAAAAAAATATTTGAGTACTCAATCCTCCTTTCCCTTTAAAAAAAATGCAGAAACACATTTTTGTGAACTAATTTTTTTTTATTTATACATCTTTTTCAAACTCTTCTCAACATGATTTGATACTTTCTGATTATCTGCAGTCCCATCCTGAAAAGTCACCAGTCATTGGCAACTAATTTTTTGCGAACTGCTTTAGGTAGTGCTTTTTCATCAGTTCAAATATGTTTCCGTACAAGAAATTAAAATGCACTTAGTACAGCAAAAATTAATGATTGGCATATGTGTGCTTACCTGGCTTGCCATCTAAATTCATTTTGGCAGCATAATGCATTGCCACATGAACACTTCAGGGAAGATTATCTGAAAGAACCTGTAATACATTTACATTTTATTGTTTGTGTATGAGTTCACAAAAAACATCAAATAATTATTTGCATGGTGCAAAATAAAAAATGCACTTTGCGTCTGAAATCTTTAAAATATTTAAAAACGTACAGCTCCTCCGTCTTCAGAGAACTTTTCTTGAAAGGAAATTGAGGAAAAGCTCTTGAATTTCGAATCTGTGGTAGTTAAATAAAGCATTATAAATACTTTTGGAAATGTTTCAAATAAGTGAATGACTGTCTAATGAATTGGTGTTAACTGAAAGTGTTTGGCTCTAACTGTCAGCTATGTTGGTGAATTACTTTGGAGACCTGAATATTTTTTCTCATTTCAGGAATTTTCTGTTGATTACTAAGTGTTTTTCTACTATTGGAGTTGAAGGCATTTTGAGTTTCAAATTTGGGATGAGTAATTTTGTAGTTTTCAGTGCCTTAAGATCCATTGAATATGCAAAATACATTGATTATCATAAATTAAGGAAAAATCACAAAAATCATGATTACTGAAAAAGTTACTTGTAGAATCTTATGAAACTTACCCACAATATACAACACAGTAAGGTATCAAATAGCATAAAAAGAAATTACCAGACAATTACGGTAGTATCAAAATTAGCACATGTATAAAATGAACAAATCGAACGTGTCAGTTTGCTATAGGAAAAGTGCCTTCAATATGGAATATGATCGCCTCTAGAAGCAATGCAGCATATACAGTGATGTGTGATGTTTCAATTATATGATCTATCAGTTCTATAGGAAGTGAGAGCCATTGCTCTTGCAAAGCAGTTGCAAGCACGACAAGGGTCTGAGGGGGCGGATTGAGAGCAGCTAGACGTCTCCTTAAAGCATCCCAAACGTGCTCGATAGTATTTGTCTCGAGATCGAGCTGGCCACTCCATGCACATAATTGTTTCCTGTCTTGCATTGTTGTCTGTAGCAGGAAAGCATCACCTATTGCCCCTGCATATGGGTACACATAAGCATCAAGGATGTCATCTCTATAAACCTGAGCATTCATGGTTTCCCTTGGAAAGACATTAAGGTCTGTGCGTCCACCCAAAAAGATGCCATCCCAAACACAGACACTGCCTCTTCCGTAAGCATCTCTTTCACGGATGATAACGGATTCCAGGTTCTCTTCATATCAAATAACGCCTACTATCGCTTTGTAGACTAAACCTGGACTCATCCGTAAAGAGAACAGCCCTCCATTGCTCAGGCATCCAGTGGACATATTGTCGTGCCCACTGCAAACAGTCCCTCCTATGGCGTGATGTGAATGGCATGTATATGGCTGGTCGTCTCGCATACAGACCACCTTCGGGAAGCCTTCTATGCACAATTGACTATGACAGCAACCTTCCGGTGGCTGCATCATGGGAGGATCTAAGAAAAATTGGAGTAGCGGTTCTATTCCTTAATGTATGTAATATCAAATATCGGTCATCGACGCTGGCCATAGCAGTTGGCTGTCCTTGGCTGAACTTCCTAGATGCCGAATCTGGTTTGAAATTTCCTCCAAATTCTATAAACCACAGGACTCACATTTAACCATCTGACCACTTCTGTTTGACTTTGTCTTGCCACTAGTCTCCCAATGGCTCTCCATTGTAGTTCTGCAGGCAAATGATGCCTGGAGGTCATTGTTACGAATTGGCTATCTGAGATTTCTGGTGTCAGTATCACGGTGAAATATGTGGGCTTGTTCTCAAACATGGACTTTTATGCATTTTTGAGATGACGTATTCCTAGTGCATTGCCACTAATTTGCATATTGCAGTTTTACTCAGCTACTCTTACTTGGCAACATATTCAAATTTTACATGTTCTGACTTAGGGAGTTATCGCTATTTTTGTGATTTTCCCGTAATTTATGATAACCAGCAGTATAAGCCTCTGGGTGACTTATTTGATTTCTTTTCTTCTATTATATCTACTACTGATTTAACATGAGAAGTGTTTGGCATTTATATCATATTGTGGCGATTGATGATAGTTATTTTTCTTAAATCCTAATTGGAATATCTCACCTGAGGCCCATGTACAATTTCTTTCCTTAACTGGATTGAAGCATTAGCATAAACCTGGAACTAAATGTTTGTCTTCATTAACTTATTTTGATGGGCACTGCTTCTGTAATCACATCCGTTGTCATTTAGAACATTTATGGGATGATTTGTGTGTGAAAAACCATCTGGTTTACCTGGTGGAGTAGGTCTAGGATGGCTGCAAACTTCATGTGATTGATCTTGTCGGTCATAAGTTGATGGCGTGGCTTGGCTTTTGTGATGCCTTGAAAATGACACACTATGAAATGGTGAGCCTTGTGAAATCCCTTCGCGTCTTCAGAATAAACAGCTCAGAATTGCTTGAAATTCCTGTATATGGTCAAGGAATACAAGATGAAATCTTTCTGATTGCTAACAGTTTTTAAAAATTTGGTAATGGAGGATTATGAAGTGCCAGTCTAGAACTAAGAAGTTTTTTACCCGAATATGGTGAAAGGCTTCTTAATGCCAAGTAAAGATGATGATCCATGAGAATCAAGTACGGGATGACAAACTGAAGGTACTGAATTTTTCTTTTTTTCAAGTTAGGTCTCTTTTGCTGTTTAATTTATTCATCAATATTGGAAAACGTTTGGTGACTGTGCTGAGTAACTGATCTGTAAAGTGATGATGATGCTCGAAATTGGGGAACGTTCTTCTTATTGTCTCTCTTCTCCACTTTTTGGCAGTGATCACATTAAAAAAAAATTTGTATTTCCTTGGAACAGATGCCTGAAGAGATGTCTGGCCAAACTGTTTATTGTTTTAATTGCTCCTAAGTAAGCGCATATTCCTTCATGGCACAGATGCCTCATATAGTCTGTACTCATAGGGTACAATTGATAAGATATGATTTATCAGTCGTCAGTTTCACAAGTATCTTGTTTTCAAGGAGATAAAGTCTGTTAAAAAATAACTCAAAAATACTTTTCAGTTTAAAACTGGTTAAAAGCTTTGCATCATCTTCATTTTATTCTAGAAAGTGTTCACCTTCTTGTAAATACTTTGCATATATTTTTCTTCGTATTAGTTCTTTCAGTTTCCTTGTTTGCAATCTAGTTTGAATAGTATTTGAACAGTATTGTTGGAATGTGACATAGATCTACATTTAAAGCATCAGCGTCCAAGAATTCTTTTTCTTTTAAATTTTTCTTCATAATTTATAGTTGAACGTTTGTTTCTCCTGAGAGTTTTTCCTTTCAAGAAATCCTTATTTTGCTGTATCTTTCTTCAGCTTTCTTTCCTGTTTGTTCTAAATAGCATGCTTACTCTTTTTTCTTTTGAAATTTTATCCAGCGTTTATGCTAATTTTGATGCCGAAATAATTTTCTACTGTTTGTCAACAAATAGTAATGAGGTTCTACAGGAATGTGTCTTTTTACTAGATCTTCAACAGGTGCAGATAAAAGTGGGTAGAATGCGTGAATTTTGCTCTAGGTTGTACAAGTGTAGTCTTACTGCACTAACTATGCAGCTTCTGGATGCATATAAAAGATACAGAAATCGTTTCATCCTTGGGATATGGCACGTTTCTGCTTTGCCTATGAGAGTCTGAAAACATATTCCAGTTCTCCAATGAGAATCAAGTGCCACTGCAGGTCACCTGGTATATATCAGCCAATGAGCACAAAGCAAGATCAATCTTTATTTTGTTTGTCTCACCAGTGAGCAGCCTAAGTTTCATGTGCTTCCCTGAAACAGTTTAAGAAACTGCGATCTTTTGCTTTAGTTATGTCTGCAAAAACCGTAAAATATTCATGTACTTTTAAAAAACCATACGTAGATGAGTTTCTTTCTATTACTTTGTCAAGGAAATGTAATATTGCAATCTGCATTGTTTTTATTTCGATTTCACATGGTGGAAGGGCCGGTGTTCTTAAACATGTGCATATACAAAGGCAATGTGAGTTGTACTGGGGGAAAAAAAATCGGCAGAAGTTTACAATTCGGTGCCCCTTGTTTTTTTGGCTATTCTTTTTTGAGGCCAAGATCGTTTCTGGGAAGGCACAATTTCAAGATGGCCGCTACATAGAACCAAAATAAGAAGTCAAAGAATTTCACAAACTCGGTGTCCATGTACACCTCAATCTGTTTTCACTTGAAAAAACATCAGAGAATTGCCCAAAGTAGGCATTGCACACTGCCTTAACTTTGTCCATGTACACATCGATCTATTTTCATTTAAAAAAAACCATGAAGCTAAAACAAAGTTAAACTATCATGGTAACCAGAAATGTGATTTCATCGCCAAAACTGAACAAAATTTGTCGCTAATCGAAGGTGCACCCAATTCTACACTAGAGCCATGAATTTTCCTGAGGAAATACAGGGTCAAAAAGTTATTAATGCCGAATGCCTGTTCTCTGCCTTTTCACTGGAGCACAACCTGACTCTGAATGTATCGGATCATGTTGCAGCTTTTTTAGAAAATATTTCCCGGCAGTAAAATCACTAAGAAATACTTAAGTGCAAGGAGAAGAACTGTCTAAAGTTAAAAACTATAAAAGTTTTTGAACGTTTGTCTTTTCAGATGTTAATTAGTTACTTTTTAAAGTTAATACATTATTAAAAATTATATTTTTCTATATGTTTTTATTTAAAAAATCTTTTTGTCATTGAAACATTGTCCTGAAAAAAATCTGATTTTTGAGTGTCGTAGGTTGGCAAGTATGCTAGAAGCTCCTGGAAAGTGCGAGTGGAGATTTCAGTGATGCAAATTGGCAACTTAGGGCATTCGACAGGTGTTCTAGCAGATTAAATTCGGAGAATTATGCAGGCCAGTCTATCTGCTGCATTCCTTTGCCCTCAAGATAATGGGTCATTATTGCAGCAGGATGGGGATGAAAATTATCTTTCATTAGTAGGAAGTTAGCGCCAAATGCACCTCTAAACAACTTGACATAAGCAGCGAGAACCTCATCTCTGTCTTTTTCAGCATTCATAGTTGCACTTTTGAAATTGTGTCTTGTCAGTGTGGCCATTCAGAATTGATCCTGTCCATACCTTAATTCCTCTAGCAAATTTGTACGAATTATTTTTATGGGTATTTTCAGACTTACATGTCATTTACAACATCACAAATCACCTTAAAAAACAGCTTTGGGTGTGGTACTCTAGTCATGATGTTCTCTCTACTCTGCAGCCCGAGTTTGTGGAACACAAATCATGCATTTCATTGAGTACAACCTCTTATTCAGCCTTTCACTCACTGTATATCTGGGTATTTGAATTCTTGTAGCTGCTGAAAACTGTCTTGCTGTATCACCTTGTTTGAGATTTGCAAGAACTAACTGTTCTCCTTTCTCCTAATAAACTTAAACAGTTTACATATAATATTCCAAAGCGCCATGTTTATTTTCAAAATCTATACAACATCAACAAACTACAAAAAGGGATCAGATGTTTGCCACTCTTACAATGACAAACTATGACAGAAACATAACTGAGGCTTGTTTCTAACAATACTCCCACCTTTTGATTGATGACATATACTTAATCAATCAAAACAAAATATAAAAAATACTTTTACACAAATATCAAGGCTAAATAGTAAACAAAAGAAAATTAAATTCTTAAATTTCTACACTCAACTAGTGTTCAGGCTAGAAATCTAAATGGAATTTTAATTTGTCGTCCACATCTAGTCACGACGGTCTTTATGTCTTTGATAAATCTGGAGATAAATTATTCTTTGGTAATTTTGGTAAAACTAAATTATCTTCACCCTGCGTCTCAGTTTCATTTGTCTCATCTGATTCTAAAGATGAAGGTATTTCGAGAGAGAATATACTCTAGATTGGGCTAACTAAATCTCCAGACATGGTTTTGACATGAACTACTCAAATGTTACTGTCTTTTCCTGGATATAGCTCAATCACTTTTGCTAGAGGCCACATTACCTTGCATTCACACTCGATGAGAACTATGTCCCCGATTTTTATCTGTTGAGAAATCAGCACTGTAGATGGACGTTGCACTAACAGGTAGAGATATGCATTTCTAAATCTCTTTCTCAAGAGCTCTTATAAATTCTGTAGATATCTCAGTTTCTTGTTGAAATCAACTTTATCAAGGTGATCCAAGTCAGGAACTCCAAAGACTGGAATTTCACCTAAAAATAAGGACGGTGTCAAAGGCATGAGCAGAATCCTCTGACATCTAAGTGAGTGGTCTGGCATTCACAGTTGATTCGCAGTCGTACAGCACACTCATCCGTTCTTCGTAATTCAGACACGACTGGCCTAGGACTCTACGCAAAAGTTTCTTAATCATTTGAACAATTTGTTCCCAAAAGCCACCCAACTATGGGGCCGTGGGTGGACTGAACTTCCAGTCGATCTTGTTTGTGGTGGCTTCTATGTCGATAGTATTCCAATTAATTGATCTCAAGAGATTATTGGATCCGACAGAATTGCATCCTTTGTCACTATAAATTATCGATGGCCTCCCTCTATGGGCAATAAATCTTCTAAGAAGGCTAAGTAAAAATCCTTGAGTTGAAAGGGACAAAATCAGTTCCAAATGAACTGCCCTGAAAACAGCGGAGGTGAAAAGTAAAATCCAAGCTTTCCTTTTATCCTTCAAAATTAATGGGCCAACTAAACCAGCTCCGACAATCTCGAAAACACAAGCATCTCTAACTCTGTTTTCTGGTAGAGTAGCAGCCACAGTCTGTAGTCGTTTACTTCTATGTCTCTTGCACCTGACACATGCATATAAAGCTTTTCGAATCATAGCTCTGCTTTTTAGGATCCAAAACATCTCTGTTAGTGTTGACATCAGTATGGGAATTCATGCATGAGACATAGACAGATGTTTATCAATTATCAATTTCTCCACAGTCTTATGATTCTTTGGAAGTAACATTGGATAAATAAAATTTTCATGGTCTTTTCTTTCAGTCAACCTAGACTTGACACATAAAATGCCTTTTTCATCTTTGAACACAATAATTGACTTCAGCTTCTTAATATCATCAGATGAAAAAGAATCATGTTGAATAATCTTCACAATACATTTCTCAGCTCCTGTCAATTCATAAACTTTTAACTCTCCTGCTTCTCTTTCTTCTTTCGGGTACTTCCTATGAATTTGTGTATCCACTCAGTCATTCTCAGTATTTTCTTATGCTTCAAAAAATACCCAAAGAATCGCGAAGACATATCGCTAATATTGCTTAATGAAACTATAACTGCTTTATGTTTTTCGGTATTAATCTCTTCTTTATTATCGATTGAGATAGAATGAGGCCATTCTTCTTCCGGCAGTACCAACCAAGGTGGGCCTCCCACCATCTTGATTCAATAAGTTTCTTCGCAGAACATCCTCTTGATGGCATATTGGCTGGGTTTTGTGCACCTGGTACATGGTGCCAATTTTCACAGTATGATAGGGTCCTTATTTCTGAAACTCTATTATTCACAAAAGTGCTTCAAACTTCTATGTTCTTTATCCAGAATAGTGCTGTAGAAGAATCGGTCCAGTAATATTCCTTTGAAATTTCGACCTGAAGAGTCTTCTTGACAAATGAGGCTAATCACACTCCAATAAGACAAGCAAGCAATTCAAGTCGTGGTACACTTGTTTTTTTCAAGAGAGCTATTTGTGCTTTGGCTTGCACTAGAGTCACTTTGACTTTTTCATTTCGGCTTCTCAAAATATACTGCACTTGCATATGATCCCTGTGAAGCATCGGCAAACATATGCAAACTAAAAGATCGTCCTTCTGTCAGTCGAAGTAGTCTGGGAATCTTCATGGATGATAACAAGGGTAATTCCTTGACCCAATTCAAGAATTTTCTTATGATATTTTCAGGTAGCTCTGCATCCCAGCTCAGTTTAGTTTCCGAGCTCTTTTGCAAGTATAACTTTGGAAGGAGTGTAAAAGGGCAGGTGAAACCTATTGGGTCAAAAACTCTCGGCACAATTGATATTATGTTTTGTCTTGTCACTGAGAGGTCAATTAAATTGATATTAGGGATGTCACACAACAATCAATCTTCATATTTATGCCACAGAAGACCAATTACTTTCAATGACTCGCTAATTGTAGATTTTTCACTGCTCAGTTCTGTTTGTTCCCACCCTCTTAAGTTAGCACTTACCACAAACTGAGTTGATTTTGCAATAATATATTCTGTGTTTTAATTCGAATTCACTGAAGTGACGCAGTTGTCAACATGGAAGGAATTTTTCAATTTTGTAGCCATTTTCTTCAAAGAAGGTTCACACTCGTCCAAATGAGAGTTGATCGCTGCTTCTAAAAGAAAAGGACTGCATTTTAGTCAGAAGACCACTCTGCAATGGTGAAATTTTCTTATTTCCTTTTGTTACGAGTTTTTCCACCACAGGAATCTTAAGAAATCACGATCATTTCTTTGAACAGGTGTTTGAAAAAAAGCTCTTCTAATATCTGAGATAATCCCTATTTTTCCATGCCTAAATTCAAGAAGCAATCTAGGTATCAAATCAGTTATGTCCTTTTGCTACAGTCGTTAAGTGAAAGGAAATCCTTTTGCTTGCATGAAACATCAAATACGGGTCTTACTGCTGTTGTAGAGTTATCTTTGGAGACCAATCTGTGGGGAAGATAATGATTGTTAACTCGTTACGCTTCTTCTGGTACTTCTTCTAATACTCCAGATTCGAGCCACTCTTTGAACACTGCATTGTATGTTTCAAATTTATCTTTCAACATGAGTGTCTTTGTTGTAAAAATCAATCATTTTTCAGGAACTTCTCTGTTACTTGGTGAAGCTTCTTTGTTAATCGAAAATAAACTGACTTCATATCGATTGTCCACCCTCTTCAGAGTGCTTTGAAAGTGATCCCACACTGCTTCTTCTAACTCTAAATCAGTTTTATTTTCTTTAGCATCTGTTATTCCCAGTGCTTCTAGCATCCACAAGTTTTTTATGTCACTGCTGTGAATCAACATGGACATTATTGTTGATGACATGGACAAAGAGTTTCTTTCTGAAACGTAATCATTTATCTTTCCCATGATTGTCCATTCAAGTAGCGATTCCACAGCAGTCAGCCCATTTTCTAATTTTTGAATTTTTGCGGTTAACGGAACGTCAGCTCCAATAAGAACTTCTATTTTCAAATCCCTTTTTTCTATATCAGATATATGGATATTTCTCAGCCTTAGTTCTTCTGTCCCAGGCTGTAAACTGCGTACTGGTCCACAAATCTTTGACTGTTAAACAGGATTAGTCGTCTAGAAAAATCACCTTTTGGGCTTCTAACGTTCATTTCATAGCATTTGTGAATTTCTCTCTTTGTAGTTACTCCTCCAAAAAGTTCATGACTTAAAGATTCAGATTCAATTGCATGGCACCCTATGTCTACAGCAGTCTCCTTTAATATGTATGAACATTGCGATCCTGTGTTGAAAAGTGCCCGTACTGTCTTATGCATTTTGTTTGCGTCTATATTAATTAACAGTGTTTGAGGAAACACTTCATCTAGTAAATCTTCATCTTAGTGCTCGCAAGTGATACGTTTTGTGTTTCCTCTTCTTTATTCTTTTAACATAAATGCTCATTTGATTGGTGTGCAAATCCAAACACATGACACCCCAATGTCTTTTCCAGCATATCAAACATCGTACATTTGTCTTGCATTGCTTGGCCCTGTGTGCAATTTTGAGGCAGAAAACGCAACCCTTCTTTATCTTAATTTCATGATTCTTTTGATTCAGAGTCATCATTTGAGCAACAAAGCAATCTCGACTTTCATGATTTTTCCCACAAAATATGCAAGAATTCTTTTAACCATAACTGGTTACTTTATTGTGGCCTGAGAATAAATCATTAGCATGAAATATTCACCCTAGTACTTTTCATCTCCAATTACTTTAAATCCAGCTTTCACCAAAGAAGTTCTCTGCTCTCCTTCCACTTCATTCTTTAAAAGCAATAATAATAGTTTCAGCTTCTCAGAGTGAGAATTTTCTGCTGTAATTATTGATGCATAATTTTTAAGCCAGACTCGTAAAATTTCCTCGGGAATGCAGGATTCCACGAGCAGAAACAGCATTGCAGCGTATTTGTCGCTTGTCATTCCTATTGACGCCAACGAACGTAAATATGACTTTAACTTATCGTACAATTCTGATATACTGCATTTTCCCATTTGATCGGTAACAATTTTTAATAATCAGACCTAATAATTCCTGAATATAGAATTCTACCAACAATTCTTCCCTGCCGAACCTATTTCTTAAGCTTTCTGTAACTTTTTCATAATTTTTGGCAGTTGCAGAGAAGCTGTTTACAATATCATGCGGTCTTGTAAGGCTTATGGTGGGTTGAATGAGATAATGCATCTTGTCCTCATTTTGAATTTCTCTATCTTCACGTATTTGCCGAAATTGTCCCCAAAACAGTAACCAATCTTTAATATCGCAAAAAATTATTTTAACTGTATTTTAGTTAATTTCAATTTCCGTTTTTTTTTTAATTCGGCGGCACACTGCCAGTGGATTGTGTCGTTTGGCAATTGAAAAGTAATTCCGTTTTTACTTGTATGAAATCTTTCCTGGTATTCTTTAACTTTTGCCCATTCACTTTCAAACTGATTATTTGAAGAAAATTCCAAATTTAATATTTGAGTATTCTTATATATAACTGTAACTATCTATTATTATTAATAATCATAACTGTCATATAGAATTATTAGAGTAGAATGTAGAATAAACGATGTTTGTGTACATCTTGTAATCATCATTGAGCACATATCAAACATATAAAAATGATACATGGCACAGTCAGTGATAGATTAAAAAAGAAAATCTTTTTTAAAGAACCGTGCAGTGTCACTTGTGAATAACTGTAAAGATATTCTAAACTAAAACACAATGTTAAATTGTTTACAGTGAAATCGAAACTTCCATAGCTGGTAATTTCATTGTTTATTTTTATTTGAAGTGGTTAAAAATACAAATATATAAACTATTTAAAGTTTTAAATTAAATATGGATGGATTAAAGCCACCAAATATTCGACATTTCTAAGGTAATTTAAGCGAAAATTGGAAGTAGAAACAAAAATTCCAGATTTACATGTTAGCGTCTGGTGGTATTACTAAATCATCTGAAATTAAAGTAGCTATTTTATTGCATATTATTGGTGAAGACGTACTTGAAAAGTTTAATACTTTTAATTTAAGTGAAGAAGATAAGAAGGGTAAAGTAATTGAAGAAAGTAATTGAAGTTTTCGAAAAATATTGCATACTGAAAGCAAATGAAAGTGTTGATAGATGTATATTTTTCTGTGGAGCACAACTTGTAGGTGAGTCGTTTGATGATTTTTTAACAAGAAATTAAGTAGTAATTGTGGATTTGCAGAATGAAAAGATAGTTTAATTAGAGACAGAATAGTAAGTGGAATTCTAAATAAAAATCTTAAAGATAGATTATTAAAGAAAAATCAGTTAACATTGGAGAAATGTGTTAAAATGTGCAAAGCTTCTGAATTAGCAGAACTTCAGCTGAAAACTCTGAAGAAAACAAAATTCAAGTGATCAAACTGAATACAATTCCGCCTTTAGAGGAAAAAGTCTGCCTCGTAAGAAAATGTATCACATAAAACAAAGAGCAGCAGAGTACTAAATCATCTTCAAACTATCAAGGAAATACGTACAAGAATCCAAAAGCATGTAGAAAATGTGAAACTTTTCATAAATTATACAATTGTATAATAAGATTTGCATGTACTGTAAAAAGAAAAATCACTCTTCTAAAATGTGCACTTATAAAAATGTTAATGTTGTACAGAATAATTTAGAGAATGGTAATGGTAATGAATATATATGGTAATGAATAATATTTGCATAATTATGGTAATGAATATATTTTAGGGTCAGTAGAAGATAAAAATGCATTTTCTAAAAATAGAACAGAATGGTTTCAAAGACTGAAAGTAAACATCTAAATATTTATTAGTGAAGTCGGATACTGGTGCTCAGTGTAATGTGTTACCATTGCCTAAATTTAAACAATTTAAGAAAAAAATGTTTAACTAAATCAAAAGTCACTTTAAATAATTACAATGGTACTACAATTGATGTAGTTGGAAAATGTAAATTATTATGTGAGACATCGAAAGGGGACAAGGATGAAGTAGAATATCAAGTAGTAGCATGTGATAAAAATGTTCCAGCTATTTTAGGTTTACTTACATTGCAAAAATTAAACCTAGTACAAAGGATTTGTACAGTAAATCCTGATTCTAATGAAAAGTTACCAGAATCTGTTAAAGGATATGAAGATTTATTTAAAGGAACTGGGAATTTAACTGGATATACCTATCACATTAAATTAAAACCAGGAGCTGTTGGTAAAATACAGCCCTGTAGGAAAATTCCACTTAGCTTATTAAATCCATTAAAAAAGGAATTGGCAAAAAAGGAAAAAAATGATATTATAAAGTAAGTTAATCAACCTACAGAATTTGTGAATTCATTAGTAAGGAAAAAGGATGGTAATTGAATTGTTTAGATCCTCAGCACCTTAATTAAAGTATACTGATAGAACGTTATCACATACCAACCTTTGAAGAAATTTCATCTCA
This sequence comes from Stegodyphus mimosarum, assembly GCA_000611955.2. Taxonomy (NCBI): domain Eukaryota; kingdom Metazoa; phylum Arthropoda; class Arachnida; order Araneae; family Eresidae; genus Stegodyphus; species Stegodyphus mimosarum. The sequence continues at coordinate 277,538 of KK121214.1, forward strand.
AATTACAAATGCGAAGATGTTTAGTATTTTAGATGCAAACAAAGCATTTTAGCAAATTAAACTGTCAGATTCAAATTGTGAATTTACTGCATTTAATATTCTGTTTAGTAGATATTGTTTTTTAAGGTTGCCATGTGGACTGAGTTCATCACCAGAAGTTTTTCACAAAAGTTTATCTGAAATTTTTAGTGATTTGGAAGGAGTTCAGATATATATAGATGACTTTTTAGTTTGGGGAAAAGATAAAAAAGAACATGACTTAAGATTAAAGAAGTTGTTGGACAGAGCCAGAGAAAATGTTAAATTTAATTTAAATAAATGTAAATTTGGGCTGAATGAAGTAAAATATATTTGACATGTATTTTCTAAAGAGGGTTTAAAGCTAGATGAAGACAAAATTAAGGCTATTCTAGATATAAAACCACCAAAAAATGCCAAGGAATTGGAAACTTTCCTAGGAATGATTTCATACGTTTCTAGATTTATACCTCATGCATCAGAATTGACATCATGTTTTAGAGATTTGTTGAAAAAACAAGCTATCTGGAACTGGAATGCTGCACATGAAAAAGCATTTAGACGACTAAAAGGTGCCTTAATAAATAAACCAGTTTTATAGTATTATGATATAAACATGCCACTAGTTCTGTCTGTAGATTCTGCATCTCAAGAAGGATTAGGAGCAGTCTTACCGCAGAATAATTTACCTCTAGCATATGCATCTAAGGCATTAACAGATATACAGAAGAATTATGCTCAAATTGAAGAGGAAATTTTAGCTATTGTATTTGCGTGTGAGAAATTTCACCAGTATGTATTCGGAAAATATGTTACAGTGGAAAGTGACTATAAACTGTTAGAATCAATTTTCAAAAAAAGCCATTAAATAAATGCCCTGTAAGATTACAAAGAATGCGTATAAGATTACAGCCGTATCATTTTGAGATAAAATATAAACCAGGAAAAGAACTTTTTATAGTGAATGCATTTATCAAGATCATTTACTGATGAAAAATGTGATTTCTTTGTAGTAGACGTAGAAGCTCATGTTCGATTGGTTGTAGAATGTGTACCAATGTCTGAAGACAAAGTAGAAATTTTTCAACTGGAAACAGAAAAAGATGAAGAACTACAAGTTTTAAGGAAATTAATTAAAATTGGATGGCCGTTGGAAAAACGTATTGTTCCAGAACTGGCAAAACCATATTTTAACTTCAGAGAAGGACTATCAGAAGCAAATGGATTAATATTTAAAAATTCCTGTACCAAGAAGTTTACGAAAAGATATGTTAAGTAGAATTTATTATGGTCATTTAGAAGTAGTAACATACAAGAACAAAGCAAGAGAAATATTATATTGGCCCAGAATGTCGAAAGAAATTGAAGATTTGATACTGAATAGTCCAACAAGTTTACAAAAAGCTAATACTAATGAACCAATGATATCTAAAGAAATACCTAATGGTCCATAGGAAGTATTGGGAACAGATCTCTTTTACTTTCAAGGAAGAGATTATCTAATAGTTATAGATTATTTTATCAAATGTGTTGAAATTGGACATGTAGAAGACTTGTCAAATGTGGCTGTGATAAAGTAATTGAAATCAATTTTTGCAAGACATGGTGTTCCGAAAATAGTATATTCAGATAATGGTCCACAATATAGTTGCAAGAAGATGGAATTTTGAAATCAGAATTTCGGGTCCAAATTACCCACAATCTAATGGAACGGTTGAAAAACATATTCAAACTGTCAAGCGAATGTTAGAAAAAGCTGTAGTTGACAACAAGGATCCATATTTATTATTACTGGAATATGGTAATTCTCCTATTTCAGATGAAATTAAGTCACCTTCAGAATTGATCTTTGGAAGAAAAGTAAATGGATTGATGCCTATAAAAGAGAATTTCATTCAAACTGAACGATATGAAGACCATAAACAACATTTACTGAAGAAACAAACCTTACAAAAAAGCTATTATGATAGGAATGCAAGACCATTAAAACCACTGAAGGTAGGAGATCAAGTGTACATAAAAGAGAAAGGGAAAAAACTAAATGAAAGTGGAAAAATTGTAGAAGAAGCGGAAAGACCATGTTCATACATGATTATAAGAACAGATGGAAGAATTGTAGAAAGAAACCGAAGAGACGTTCTTAAAGGAACTAATCAGAAAGAGTTTGCAATGCAAAGCAACTATGAAAATGAAAGCTTAAGTATGAAGATGTGGATGAACTCGGCATACCTGAAATACCTAGTAGCAGTACTTCAAATTTAGATGTACCTGTAAATTCTTCAGCACCCAACAGAAGTGTTAAGCCACCAAATACTGAAAGAGGTATTCTATGACCAAATTTCGCAAATGGACATAACTACATTACTCGATCTGGTAGGACTGTTAAATAACCTCATTATTTAAAAGAATATGTATAATATTTTATTATTATTATTTCTGTGAAAAAAGGGAGATGCAACTGTAACTGTATCTATTATTATTATTAATCATAATTGTAATATGGAATTATTAGAGTAGAATGTAGAATAAACGATGTTTGTGTACATCTTGTAATCATCATTGAGCACTTATCAAACATAAAAATGATACAAGTATCAAATTCATTAAGTTCAGCAGATAAACATTCTAAAGTAACAAGTTTCATTTTTACAGATTTTTCGTCAGGTATTTCCTTTTCTAATTCCTGCAAAACTGCATTAATTGTTTTCATAAATGACGCACTGACAGGTTTTCTTTTCTCAGTTAACGATTCCATTTCAATAAAATAAATTTAATGAAATCAAATTAATTAGCTTGGATCGATAAAACCAATAAAATTACCTTGGATTCTTTTACCGATCACATCCGTCGTCAGCAATTGCTTGAGATTCGCAAGAACTAACCGTTCTCCTTTCTCCCAATAAACTTAAAATAAAACAGTTTTACATTAATATTCCGAAGTGCCATGTTTATTTTCAAAATTGATAGAACATCAAGAAACTACAAAAAGGGATCAGATGATTGCCATTCTTTCTATGACAGAAAGATAACAACTGAGGCTTGTTTCTAACATACCTGATGTCAGTAACCTATTTCTTTTAGCAGTCACTTGTGTCTTTAAGTCATTTCTAGATTTTTAACGTTTTGTTTTTGGGTACATTAATATCATTCCAGACCAGTGTCAGCGTTTGTCCTGCGTACATTCTTCCAGTGACATGTCATTTCTCACAATCTCTCATTAGCTTCCTGTATTTCTGAGAGCATCGTTAGGCTTTCAAAAATGTTTTGCTTGATGTACATTTGTATGGATTGATAATTAGTTCAAATTATCCACCCTCTTGTTAGCTTTCTTTCAGACCTTAAAACTATAGAGTTACAAGAGTTGGATTCTATGAATCCAGAGCAGTTTGATATGCATTCAGTTGGTACAGCAGACGAATGCTGAAATCTTTTTTTCATTTTCAAACACATATGTTTTTCATTATTAGACAATTTCTAGCAGTTTAATTCACAGTATATTTTAAATCTATTGTAGAACTTAAAGCTGTGGTTCTAAAAATGGACAAGTTGAATAACATATTATTTTAAATTAAGGAAGCCAGAGTAATTTAATTTTATGGTAAAAATAAAATGAACCCAGTCATTTTATTTTCAAAAGAAAAATAAAATGACTGGATTGGTGCTTTGTGAGAAGAAACTACCTATATTTAAACATATTTAGTTAACTTTTATAGCTTACTTTATAGAAGCATTTGCAGATCTTGAAATGTGATCATAACATTTCTTTAATTCTCTTTTAACATCTCTAAACAAGGTCAGCAATCAGCAGTTGCTAAAAGACATATCAGGTTAACTGGTGTGCGAAAATGCTTAATACCATTTATTTTAATACCATAAAAGGTAATTCAAAGTATTGCTATTTTATTAAAGTATTTGTATTTTAGATGCACATATACTTTTTCATGAAATGTTTGCATGAAATAGAAAAAGGTAATGTGTTTGTGTAAAATTTGTTTTTAATATCACCTAGGCATATTTGGAGCCTTTGGATAATTGCGGATTGACATTCCTAAATAACTCTGTAATTGCTGAGAAAATTCTTTTGGAACACAACGATATGTTTAAAGTAGTTACCAGAAGCTTTCGATTTGCTTATCCAGAAACATCTGCTTATTTTAAAACAGTGACTAAAGTGGATGTGAAGAAAGGAAATAAGGTATGTGATTACATTCTGGGCATGTTTTTTCCTGTTATGTGAATTGGTGGTGCATATTAGACCAATAATTTTTTGGTGACAGGAAACTAAAATTGCATTCTGTTTGAAAAGAGTGCTCATAAAAGTTAGTTTTGCTGCTACATGTAATTAAACAACATAGGAAAAACATGCTAAAAGGTTCTTTACTTGAATAATTTATTGTCTTTGATATTTGTTGTGGAACAAGTTAGTGTTGTCTGAAAATGATAGAAAACTAAAAATCTTTAATGCAGGTAATTAAAGACAACATGATCTACAATTGAGTAATATTTACCGATTGTTAGAAATATTAATTCAATAGAACAACAGGCAAGGTTACCAAAATATCACTGGAAATGTTTTATCGCCAAGAATATGTGACCTAGTAAAACTGATAGGTATTGAATTATTTATAGTTCTAGCCACATGTCTGAGATTAAACTGCAAAAGACAATTTCATCAAAAGAATTGCAAAGCCTAGTGTGTATATGTTAGCTGTTATAAACTTTAGTCAGTTTTTATGAAAATTGTTTGAGTATTATCTTATGAGCGAAATTAATTTTTTACAAATTTGAGTTTTTTGGTAAAGATCCCCAAAATTGTGCCAATCAGATATTTTTATGCTAATTTTATATTTTTAGCGTGTGTTCTTGGCAAATATTTGATTTGCTTTTTGAATTTGCCCCCTTTATTACATTACTGACAGCTGCATTTTTTAGTTTTAGGGCCACAGTTGCTACAAAAGTTTTGATTTGGTAATTTGTAAATTTACACGTAATGCATGTCTGTTTTTTCGGCATATCTATAAAGTCTCCCATCACTACAGTTGAATCATG
>KK121214.1:282632-332870 GCA_000611955.2 Stegodyphus mimosarum
GCACAGCTACTGCTTTCTGCTGGCAACAATGTTTTTTTTACACAAATTACTAATGTGCAAGTGTGTTTTGTGATGTAGTTTGAAGCAAGATCTTTTTAAATGAGTGATAAAAGCTTCTGTTGGTAATTCATATGAGAAGTTATATATTTCAATCTCATTTTAAAGTTTTTTTATTGTAAACACATTTTAAATTGCATCAGGGTTGCCACACTACCTGAAAAACCGGGAAAAGTCAGGGAATTCGGAAATGACTAAAAGAGTCAAGGAATTTAAATATTTTAGTCAAAATCTGGAAAAGTCAGGGAATTTCATAGGACGATACACTAAAAAAGCAATTTTTACGATAACATTGGAAGCTATCACTTTCTTGGGGAAATCAGTGAGCGTCATTTGGGCAGCTGGCGCAGAGCCAATTTTCGCAGCTCCAGTCAGATTGTCTTTTAGAAAGGCAAAGCAAGTGTCCAGTAACTTTGGTTTTCCGCAACCTCGAGAATCAAGACATTTGATTCAATAATATATTAGTAGATTTAGTTATTTTTCTGCTTGTGTAATAAAATAAAAAATTCTAATTAAATGTGCATACATTTTACAAGAAGTATTTTAAGTTGTTCTGCTTCTTGTTGGTTAATTAAAAATTAACAAACTATTAAAGAACTATGTCTTACAAGTACATTTTTAAAATTATAAAAGTGTCATATGAAGTACTATAGTAAGTTCTGCTGTAGGTTGGCATCTGTGTGCATATATATATATATCAAGGCTATGGAGTCGGAACTGGAGTATCTCAAATTACATCAACTCCGACTCCAGTGTTTGTTGGACAGTTTCAATTTGAAAAATTAAAGGGAATTGAAAAAAAAATTAATGGTAAACTGAGTTATTATTTTTATTTATGGACTATATACATTAATAATATTTAGTTAGTTTCCATTTGATTGACATATTAATAAATAAATATAAAGGAGGAGGATGGATGTGATATTTGCCATTATTCATTAAAGTGATTCATTTAGTTACTTCTTCAGCTCATAGATGGCATTATTGTAGCATAATTGATAGCAAGAAAAAGGAGCCCATGGCTGCAGAATGCATCAAATGCTACAAATCTCATTGGCACCCACGCTACAAATCTTGTTAAATTTAGGCAAGCAACATAGTAGCAATGACCCCTAAAAGTGATGCCATTCGTAGGATGCGAGCAGGAAAAGGAGCAATTATTGATGAAGCAACACGATGGGGAAGTACATATTTGATGATAAAGAGGTTGTTAGAATTAAGAATTGTTTTAGGTGATGTCAATAACCCTAATGTTTCACTAACAGAAAGGCTGTGGAATGATCTTGCAGAATTGGAAACTCTTCTTTCTATGCTGTGTATAGCCGCTAAAAAGCTACAATCTGAAGAATTAACAGGAGGCTTGTTTCTGCGAGAATGGAAAAATGTGATGTTTGTTCTTTCTAAAATGGGACAGCTTATTGCAGAAGGAAATATTTCCTCAATGAAGAAAAGAGGAACTAGTTTTCTAGACAGTGAGATGTTGCTGGGTTCAATATACCGGGTGGCCATAATTAAACTGACAGGGCTCACAGTGTTCTGTAGCTCGATCTATTTGCGAGAATGACGTCACATTTTGTAGGAAGATTAAACAAGACGGGGGATGAAGGATTCAGTGAAAAAACAAAATTAGTTCCAAAAGTCACTGCTAGGGAAATATTTGACGCTGTGTAATAGAAAATAGTGTTAACAAATGCAAATCAATATGGAAATTACCTTTTATTTTGCATTCAAATGAAGTTCAATGTGGCTGCCGTTGTTGTGGACCACATATTGCATTCTGTGCACAGTATGCACAACAGCAGAAAGTAACATGTCTGCAGGAATCTCCCGTACAGTCTGTGATATGTTATCCTTCGACGTAGCCAGGTCCTGGACCACTCCTTGATAGACCTTGGACTTAAGGTAACCCCATAGCCAGAAGTCGCATGGGGTAAGATCAGGTGACCGAGGTGGCCATGCAGTTGGAAAGTAGCGGCTAATGACTCTTTCTGTTGTGAATTTCTGTCATAGCTTCTATTGCACTCATACAGCAACGTGTGGAGGAGCTCCATCTTGCATGAAAATGATTTCCCCCAGGCATTGTCTTTGCTCAAGTGCTGGAATGGCAGAGCTGTTCAACATGTGGCGATATTTCTCTCCGGTAACAGAACAGGTTTCTCATCCTGTTGGGGTAATGTTCTGTGAACCCACACCAAACAGTTACCTTTGGTGAATGTAAGGCTATTGCTGTGACTGCATGTGGTGATCTGTCATCCCAAATTCGGCAGTTCTGGGTATTCACAGTTCCATTCAGGTAAAAGTGGGCCTCGTCTCCCCATAAGATTTTCCACGGCCAAGCAGCATCCACCACCATTCTGGCAAGAAAGGTGGGAGCAAAAGTCAGTCACTTATCATGGTCGGGGTACAGTAACTCCTATACACGGCTGATCTTGTACGGATAGAAGTTGATAATCTTTCGTAAGATTTTTTATACGGTACTGCAAGGCATATCCATATTCCGAGCTACTTCACGAGTGCTAGATGTGGCAGCAATATTGTCTGGTCCTCTGTCGACGGTCTCCGTGGCAACTGCTTTGATTGTATCCTGTGGTACAGATTTTCGTCCTCTGCCTGACTGAACCTTCAGAGAAGCTGTTTTCTCAAACGTAGCAACCATTGCTTTTAGCCCATTAACTGACACAGAACCATTACCTTTACGCATTTTTTTGTGCGTTCTAAAAGCACGAAGAGCGGCTGACGCGTTGCACTGGTTGAGGTAAAAGAATTTGACCAGTAACGCACGCTCGACTAAAGAAGGAGACATTGCACATAAACTTTCAATCCGATTGATTCGAAACGTAACACATTGCCTTTTAAAACCCAAGCACCTGGCAATGTGCCAATGGCTGTAACGGGAAATTTGAATAAAGAATTTCTTCTTCTGCTCAGCGTACGTGATATTGCAGATCACGAGACTTTATCGGTGTTTATGTTGATTTTACGCTTTTTCAAAAGTGTTGCCATATTGCACTTGAACTAAATCAGAAAATGTGCATAATAAAAGGTAATTTTATTCCGTATTAATTTGCATTTGTTAACACTCTATTTTCTATTACACAGCGCCAAATATTCCCCTAGCAGTAACTTTTGGAACTAATTTGTTTTTTCGCGGAATCCTTCGCCCCCCGTCTTGTTTAATCTTCCTACGAAATGTAGCGTCATTCTCGCAAATAGATCGTGCTACAGAACACTGTGAGCACTGTCAGTTTAATTATGGCCACCCGGTATGTAGATCCAGAGCACCGAATTTTGTTGGATGATGAAGAAATTAAAAAGGCAAAGAAAGTCATCTATGAACTTTCACTAAGAATGAAATTATTCTCACAACAACTGGAGTATTGAAATCAAGACAGACAGCAGTCATTGCAACCGAATCTCTATCATCCTCTTCCATTGATGAATTAGATTTTGAGAAATATTTGGATAATATTGAAAAAGTTAAGGCAGAGTAAATGAAAATAAAGAACCAAGAGACTTTACATATAAAAATGAAAAAAATGCGAACAAGATTTCTACATAGCCGTTGAAGAATATGATAGAGAAATATGATTACTCTTTCAAGACACCTCTTTTAGAACTTATACAAATCTATCATGAAAAGTTTAAAGAAATAGCCTTAACAATAACAGTTCTTCCTCCTTCTCGAGTTAGTGTGGAAAGACGTTTCTCAGCTCTGAAGTCATTCAAATTGAATATACGGTCCTTGATTAAAGATCTTGCTGAAGCTATACTGTTTCTTAGAAATTACTAATGACAGTTTTTCCATTTTATAATAAATGCTAATTAATATAAATGTTCTGCTATGCCATCATTTTTTTGCTGTAGTATCTATTACTTCTTTTATATTAAAAAAAAAATAGTAAGCTGTTACACATGTGTATATGTTCACATATATATGAAGTCAGAGTCTTTAAAATTCCATAATGACAGTATGAGTTTATGTGACAGTAAAACCGTATATGGCAGTATATATATATGCCATACATATGGTATATAAAAGATTCTTTAAACATATATATATACTCTCGTAGACAAAAAAAAAGACGCACCAAGAAGAAGTTATCCGAATGGGAAGAAAATCGGTAGAAGTGATGTACATGTAGCTTCACAAAGTGAAAAAGTCAGTAATGTGTTTGTCCACCTCTGGCCCTTCTGCAAGCAGCTATTCGACTTGGCATCGATTGATAGAAGTTGCAGATGTCCTCCTGAGGGATATCGTGTCCAATTCTGTCCAACTGGCACTTTAGATCGTGAATATCGCGAGCTGGTTGGAGGTCTCTGCCCATAATGCTCCAAACGTGCTCAATGGGAGAGAGATCCGGCAACCTTGCTGGCCTAGGTAATGTTTGGCAAGCAGTAGAAACGTGCAGTGTGGGGGCGGGCATGATCTTGCTGAAATGTAAGCCCAGGGTGGCGTGACATGAAGGGCAACACTACAGGCCTTAGAACTTCGTCGACGTGCCGCTGTGCTGTAAGGTTGCGACAGATGACAACCAAAGGGTCCTACTGTGAAATGAAATGGCAATCACTCCTGGTTGTCGGCCTGTTTGCCAGAAGACAGGTTGGTATCACACCACTGCCCGGGGCGTCTCCAGACTCGCCTTCGCTGGTCATCGGGGATAAGTTCAAAGCGGGACTCATCACTGAAGACTATTCTACTCTAGTCAGTGACATTCCAGTGCGAATGAGCCCGACACCACTGCAAACGGCTTGACGATGTACAGAGGTTAAAGGTAGTCAGCACAAGAGGTGCCATGACCTCAGCCCCTTTCTGTGAGCCGTCTGTGAATGGTCCTTGCGATCACTGAAGCACTAGTCGCACGTACAATTGATGATAATGATGCATCTGGGGCTGTGAGTGCCCCTCTGGCGCTTGCTCCGTCTTCACATTCTGTCGTTTCTCTAGGCCTACGGCTTCCTTCTTCATGGCTGTGTGCGGCCATGGTTCACCCATTCCTGCCAACATCGTCTAATACTGGCATCGCTCCTGCTCAAATGTCAAGCTATTGCCGATAAAAACAACCGGCTTCTTTGAGCTGAACTACACGACCTCTTTCAAATTCTGACATCTGCGAATATCGTTCGTACACCTGTGTGCAAGGCATAGCTACTGTGTACCAGAGTACACGGAATGAAATCCGTAAAGAATTTATGACCTGGAATCGTAATTTCTTCTCTTAAATATCCTGCCAGCTGTGCAGATCAGATGTGCTGTAGATACAACTGTTCATTAATTGGCAGCCAAAATGTAAAATTTTGCATTTTCTGTCGAAATCTGCATGCATATCAATTTGTGTCCAATTTGCTTTATATCTTCGTGGTGTGTCTTTTTTTTTTTTTTTGGTTTAAGATTGTATACATATATATGTATACATACATACATACATACATGTATGTTTAAAGAATCTTTTAAACTAAATTAGAATACTCTTACAGCATGACCTGTGTTGTATTTTTCTCTAAATTATTTTAATAGTTTTTTTTAATATATATTGCAATGTGGTAGGTTTTATAGCTTTTATTATGTTTTTGTTGCAGTTTACTGCCTTTCTATTCTTTTCCCAAATAGTGAATCATTATTTAGCTGTACCTTTTCTAAAAATAAACTGGATGCTCATAATTAGTTACATCAATTTGTTTTTCATATAAGAAATTTTTGTCTGAAATCATAAATTTATTACAATCGGTAGCCATAAAAATTTTGGGTGTTATAGTATTGTTAATTTCATTATTTTATATTAATAATATTTAATTTTAGTTCAAGTTTTTTTTTGAACAATGTTCACAAATGCAGTAACAGTAAAAATAAGTAAATGAGTAAATCAATAAATACAGTATCTCAGTGTAAAGAAATTTTAGGTAGTGCATACATCAAAATGAATTCCATTCTTCAATTGGAATCAAAATAGGTATGAATTATGTGTATAAGCAATTAAAAAAATTCGTTATTTCGGTTTGATAAAAAATGTACATTTAGTATTTTATCATATAGAAATAGAAAATTAACTGTATAATGTTTGTTATAATAATAAAAGATCAGCAAGCCTTACCCTCCTAATCCCCCTTGCATTTCTTGCTGTGAGTGTATTTAGTAATGTATTTCTTTATATAAAATAAATAAGTAACATGAGTTTTTTAATAAATTTAATAAATAAGTATACGTGACATTTTTGAGCTTTTGGCATAAACTAAGTCAAGATATTCCGAATACATTCTTGTAGGAAATTGTAAGCTGAAGTTAGAAGAGATAGGACAGGTGCATAAACTTAAATTGACTGTTATAAAATTAGGATAAACCTTACAGACATACTATTCAGTATTGCCTTTTTAAGATAGCAACCTCTACAGTAGGCAATAATCATTTGGAACTCTTTCAGGGAGGATTCACTGTCATCAGTTTTAGCAAAGTTAACGTTAATTGTACTTGTTATTGTTAAGGCAATTGTTATTATCAAGTGTCGGAAATCAGCACCAGTATTCTTAGAATAGCTTGACATAATTTTATGTCTGTTCATTTTTGTACATGGCATTCACATTATCTCTGTAGAATATGGGAAGAGTATGACTGCTTTTTATCATGTCACCCCTCATAAATCAACTCATTTCCATAGGAGTTTTTCGGTCATATTTAATGCAGATGCTACGTGTCCTCCAGGTGAGGTGATAATAACATGACAATGCAAAAAGAATCAGTTCGTATGTAAGGAGAATGCAAACCTATTAATATGGATCAAATGAACAGTGTGTGCAGAAATTTGAAAGCTCTTCATGCAGTTAGATGTACAAATACCACTCATCTCTTTGACATGTAATATTAATTTTTATTATCATTATTCTCCTAGAAATGGTTTGTTTCATCTTCTGGCTTCAGAGAGCTATAAGGACAATTGCCATGCAAAAAAGTAAATGGTAGTTAACCCTTACGGCTTCACATAGCTGACATTGTTCAGGTGTTTGTCTTTCAGAACTCTCACGGAACTGCTGCTATAACTGTGATGCCACTGTAATATAATATTGTTCTTGTTACCTAGACACAATACTTAATTACTAAATAATATTTAACAGTTGTGACATACACATATCTTTAGTACAGTTACAGTGCATTTATATTTGCTGCTCAGTCACAGTTACAATAGTTACTTGTGACTATCACATCTTCATAAATATTCCAATTGTTTTTTCATATTGGATTTGGGGCAGTTAGTTTCAGGATCTCACTGTTTCTAATAAATTGGGTTCAGTAGTGTAAAAGATGTAGAGGATGAGCTTTTAACATTTGCTGATACTGAAAGCCATCCATGATGCCGTTCTCAGAATTTGAGATGCTTAGTTATTTTTATGAGCATATCCACTATGCAAATTTCACCTTGGCTGTGATTCTTTCATTCGCATACAATAGTTGAATATTGTTTTGGTACAATTCCTTTATAAGGTTTATAAAAAAATTGCCAAACTGTTGTTGATGCCCAAAATAATTGTAATAACCCTAATACAAGCAACAAACCATTAATAGTAAATGACTATCTAAAATTATTACTTTAATTTAGTTGAAAGATTAATTTCATATGATACTTTTTGTAATTAAATACATAAAAAAATGGCTAAATGTAATTGAAATTAATTAGAAAGCATAAAATATTTGCTTCCGTTGTTATGTTTTGTCAACATTGTAGAGAACATAAATTCAGAGAAATACGAATCGAAGTGCTGTTGAGCAGTATCACGATGGCATTTATTATGTCATTGAGCACTGTCCCACAGCTACTGCATTGTTAGTGTGTGACATCCACTTTCAAGGTCTACAAAATTATAGTTGTGGTTAATGATAAAAGGTTCAATGTTGGCATGTCTCAATTCACCCGACTTACATGCTTTCCAGCAATCAGTATAAACAATGCTTCCTTCTGAGATATTTTCCTTTATGACATTCAATAAAGGTTTTGGCAATCATTTTGGAAGAGTGATTAAAAAGCATTCATTTGATATTCTGCGCAGTTTGCCGAAAATCTATTGTGTTGGAAGTGCCCCTCCAATATTGTTCTAGTGAAAAGGCTTTCGCCTAGTTCAATAATCTGGTCACATCCACTGAGTTTTCAACTTAGGCCAAACAGTTAAAGCTGTGGCACACCTGTCGCACATGCAACTATTCGTCTAACGTTGTATTGTGGTTCATCTTTAGTTGGAGTCCACAAAATTCAATAAATGTCATCTGACTCCAAAAAGTAGATGAACCTCATTGCTGTAAGGAAGATTTTCGATCCTTCAAACTAATTTTGAGTTCTTGATCTTCTCTCCTCATTACAGGATTCTTTCCTGCAGCACCATTTTGCTGTTGAGTTATTGATAAAGCACAATTTCATCTCATGGTTGTTAAGCATAATTTTCTATCAAAAATGATGCCTTTTCTTTAAAAAAATTATATTGCAGATTTTTCATTATTGGTCAGTTCCCAAACTATTATATCCCAAACCGTTTAAAAAAAAACTATATTCCGAAACCATTATAAAAAAATTTAAACCTGTAACTTAATGGCAACTTAAAAATGTACAAGTATTTAATTTTGCACTGTGTTAAAAGGGCGCATTCTGTGCTGGTTCCCATTCTGAAGATTCCTATCTCTGAGATTCTGAATTCTTGTGAAGTTGCTGAAACTAGATTGTTTTGACTTCCAGATTCTGTGCTGTGTATACCAGTTTGAAACATGCATTCTACTGCTATTTCATTTGTAATTTCGTATGTTCACTTTTATGCAGAAATTTTGATTACGAATAAGCCATTATATTGGTCGTTTAAGAAGAGACATAAAAAATGTTTAATGTATTTAATTTAAACAGAATTAAGCAAGCGTATGTTCATTTTCAGCAATCATATGGCATGGAATTTAAAAAATGTGCTGTTTTGGTATGTTAGAGAAGGAATGCTTAATTTTTAAAATGACAAATTGAATCCCGAAACATTCTGTATATCCTGCTTTTATTATGCCCTTGGGGAAATGTTATCTTTTTGTCAAAGAAAAGCTTGATAAATTGGCATCTTAAAATTGCCTAGAATGAAATAGTAGAAATTCACAAGTCAAGAAAAAGGAAAAAGAGAACCAAAATAAGCAAAATCTAAGATAATTCAGTGTGTGGATAAATTTGCTTCTATGCACATGGAGGCAAGTTAAAGCAAAGCTTCAAGTAAAATGTATTATGAAATTATCTAATAGTTTAATTAATAATCTAATAGTTTAGATAGTTTGGATTTAATAGAATTAATCCAATAGTTCTTATGTGATATTTACTCACTGTATTCGTATGGATTGTACGAGTGGAGTCATGTGATATATACAGCAATAACAGTCAGTGTGTCAGATACATACAAAAGTAAATAATGTCAGAACATATACAACTGTTGCAGGAGTTATTAATTAAATGCCTACCAATGTAATGCACGTTAGGCAGTTTTTATTTTTTGTTAAAAATCTTCAACCTAAAGATGCTAGGAGTCACAAATCAACTGTAGGTATATTGTTCAGGGTTGCCATGCTACTTGGAAAACCGGGAAAAGTCATGGAATTTAATTATTTTAGTCAAAATCTGGAAAAGTAAGGGAATTTCGTGTCGTGATCCTCCCCCCAAAATGCAAGTTTTGTGCCAATGCTGGAAGCAATCTCTTTCTTGGCCAATGATGTATCACATTAGCATCAATCCGTCAGCTGGTATAGAGCCAGTTTTCACAGCTCCAATCAGATTGTCTTTTGGAAAGGCAAAGCAAGTTTCCAGTAACCTTGAGAATCGAAAGACTTGCATGTACATCTTGAACTATAGAAAATACCTTCCCATTCTCATACAAAACAAAATCGGTTTAACACATCAAATTGGTTAACAAAATTTGTTAGTGTATGGTACCTACGGGATTTAGCGACATTATGATGAGCAGTAAACGGGTCATTTTGGTGTTCACGAAAATTTTCGGAATCGTGCCAAGGCAGCAGCATGTACTGGGATTTTACGGCTAACTCTTTAAAACCTTTTTTTTTCTTTTCAATAAATGCCTTATTTGTAATTATGGTTTAATAAATGTTATTTTACAGTAAAATAAAAAAATAAGAAAAGTCATCCACGCTAACCATTTAATATAACTACAGTGCAAAGTCCGAGATCCAGACTCATCGGAACTTCAGCAATTCCTGATTTGAGATTCTTCTGGGTATTAGATCATCAGTTTAAAACTTGTAAGATAGCATGTAGAAATTATAAGATTAAATATATGAAATCGTGATTTAGGAAATAATGAAGCATTTATGATCTAAAGGGTAACAAAATTTAGAAAAAAGTTTAATATTTATTTGTGTACTTTATTAAACATTTCTTTCAATGTAAGTTGTTTAAGTTACTTTTTTTGTGCTAATATTTTCCCTTAAATTCTGTAGACTGACACATTTTCTTAAGTTCCATTGTTCAAGTCCTGTAATTGCTTTGTCAAGAATTCCGACTAACATGTCAATCAGAGTTTTTTTATTTTCAATAACTTCTCTATCACTTCCTTCACTATCGGTAGCGGTATTTTCTGGATCTAGAACCATTATTACAGATTTTGCTGGCCGTTAATTTATCGATAGTTGGGACATTGTCATCATAATGAAAAAATTTCTGTTATATCATCCTCATTTATTACCGCTTCTCCACATTTCTTTAAAGAATCCATTAACTGGAAAATTTAACATTTGATTTGTGATATCCGAAAACCTTCACATTCACGGCTCTTAGTCTTCATCATCCTCACCATGAAATATGGTAGCTGGCCATAAATTAGCCCAAGCAGTTTTTCTGTTTGGTATCTGGAGTATCTGAAGTATCTGGAGACACATCCTCCCAGGATGCTCCACAGAGGAAATTTCATGCTAAAATATTTTTTAAATTCTAATAGTCTTGGCATTATTCAAGAAATTTAACATGTATTTTACAAATTCTACCTCATATTTGCCTTTTCAGTGCATGCATTATTCCGATATCTGTAGTCTGAACGATAAACAAACAGTTTAGTGGAAAGAATACTGTGGATACATTATCTTCCACTAAAATTTTAAGTGAAGTATGAGCTGACCAGTTGTCTACTATCAGGACAATCTTTGTGTCATCAGATAAACCAACCGAATTCTGCCGAGCCTCGGGTATGAAATGAATTTCAAACCAACCATTCATTAACACTTGTGTCATCTGTGTTCTATTAATTGCACAGTATGTAACTCTTTACTCCTTTAAATGCTCGAGGTCATGTATTTTTTCCGATTATGAAAAGTTTACACTTGTGTGTTCCTGCAGCATTTGCACATGCTAAAATTGTTAGTCTTGCTTTGGAATCTTTGACGCGAGTTTGAGCCTTTCCTATAGAGGTTGCCAAGATATTCTGCAGTACATATTGCCAGAAAAGACCAGTTTCATCAGTGTTGTAATTTGCTCTGGAGATAACTTTTCACAATTAATGAGTTCAATGAATTCATCTGGAAATAGTTCAGTATCAGCTGGAGTTTTTTTCACCTGAAACTCTTAATTCCCTTATACAATGGCGATTTTTTAATTTCATTAACAAATCTGTCATATATGTCTATTCCGTTTTTAAGTTCATTTCTTAGTGAAATATACTTGAGCCATTAGCATTTAACCCATCAATGGCACGCCCTCGCTGTGACACTGTCTGACCTATTCAGTCATCACAGTCACGATCTTCACTTTTAGTATAACGAATAATTTTTCTGTTATTCATTCGGAGTGGAGTGTCGGAATCCATAAAAAATTCAGATAGTTCCTTTTTCTATTTTCTTATGTCATCTACACAGGGTTACCATGCTACCTGAAAAACTGGAAAAAGTCAGGGAATTCGAAAATTGACCAAAAATGTCGGGGAAATGTCAGGGAGTTGAAATATTTTAGTTTAAATCTGGAAAAGTCGGGGAATTTCATACAGCGATCCCCCAAAAAAGCGAGTTTTGCGCCAACCTTGGAAGCGATCACTTTCTTGGCGCACGTTAGCGTCACTCGGGCAGCTGGCATAGACCCAATTCTTGCAGCTCCAAACAGATTGTCTTTTAGAAAGGCAAAGCAAGTTTCCAGTAACTTTGGTTCCCAGCAACCTCGAGAATCGAAAGACTCGCATGCGCATGTGCAGTGCATGTTGAAATAAAGAAAATACGTATTCTTGTATCAAACAAATCGGTTTAATTCTAGCATAGCAGTACCATGGAGGTTAGAATAGCCTCCGTATACGGTACGCACGGGATTTGGCGACATTATGATGAGCAGTAAGCAGGCTATTTTAGTGTTGGCAGCAATTTTCAAAAACGTGCCAAGGTCGTAGCGTATACTAGAATTTTACCGCAAAATCTTTTAGATATATATATATTTTTTAATAAATGCCTTATTTGCCATTTGCAGTAAAATAAAAAAATAGTAATCAGTCATCTAGGCTAACCATTTAATATTCACCAAAATATCGTTGATTATTGTAATTCAGTTTTTTAATTATTTTAATGTTATTCATATCATTTAATGTTGCTTCTTCCCCTTAAATTTATTTGTTATTAGTAAATAATACTTTCAATTTTCAGGAAATTTTCTGTGGCATAATCCTGAAACTAATTCTAGCAGTATAATGACATAACATCACGAAATTCAATGCACATATTTCTTGCTTATGTATTCAGCTAAATAAATATAAAATACCTGAATTTATTTAAAAATATCATTAAATAGATTTCTTTCTTTCGTTTAGCTGCAAAATGTCAGTAAAAAAAAGAGACATTTTTTATCCACATTGTGCAGATTCTGATCTCAATTCTTCAGGGGAGTAAACAACTCCTATTATAGTTATAATAGTAATTTTTGCTGATAATATATAAGTCATATGTAATTGGCAAATGTTTGAGTTTTCAAGTGATACCATAATTAATTTACCTCTTAGCACAGCCAATGTGCATTACGCTGATAGACTGGAATTTTCTTAAAACACACCTGGAAAAGTCAGGGAATGTTATTCTCCTTTTTGAGTGGCAACCCTGTATACAGTTAACTTTCTAATGACCATTTTCTTGCATAACCTTGAGACGGATATACCTTTACCAATTTTGTGCAGAAATTCCACTTTTTTTTAGCCTAGCTTAATAGCGTCTGCTGTACATTACTGGCTATGCAGCATGAGATTGGCGACGAAAGATGATTTGTTCTGTCACCGCTAGGTATCTTACCCCATGATGCAGTCTCTGTGGGTCGTAAATTCTGCCACCCAGCATCTTCCTAAGTTCTAAATTTTAGATCCCAATGCTTTCCCTAAATTCCCAAAATATTTTCATCTTTTAATTTATTGCTCGGTGCTTCTCTAAATTCCAAAATTCTTGTCTTGCCTAAATTCTGCTGCCAAGTGCAGCCATACGAACTTTGGTGTCGGTTCTGGGTTTATGTGAAAAACAAATCAGTTATTTTTAATTCAAATAGCACTAAACGTAATCTTATCTTTTGGCGTATGAGTATCAGTAACAAAACCTATTTTTAGCATATGGAAAGGAATTTTCATTAAATTTTTTCCCATCAGTATTTCATGTTGCATTTAACTTAAATCTGTATTTATTGCCAGGTGTAATGTCAACATAAAAGGTTACCATATTCCTTGTTTATTAAAATACTAGTATGAAAAAAAAGTTCTGGCAATCCCTGCATGAGTCATCGGTCAAGTTTTCATGTGTTGATGAAAGCAAAATATAATAAATAATTATTTGCCAGGTTGGCACCAGGAATATAAAATAATAGTAGATATAAAGTGAATGATGTTTCCATCTAAAATGTTTCAGTTTGAGATGCATGCCAAGCACACACAGCTACGGAGCCAAATTACTCACCAAGTAAATTTTTGCTAAATTACTGTTTCTTCAATAACGAGGTATTTATTTAGCGCCGAATGGTAATTAAGAATCGGGACTCTCCACATGTTTTATTTATGAAGGGACAAGTGATATACGAAAGCACTAAAAAAAATCACTTGCGGTTTTATGTTAAGGAGTTAAGTTCATTCCCGATATTGGACGTTTGGATCTCGGGCTTTGCACTGTATGATCGCCAAAATATTGTAGATTATTGTAATTTAGTTTTTAAGTAACTTTATTTTAATGTTTTTCATACATATAATGAGGCTTCTTCTCTCTAAATTTATTATTATTAATACTTTCAAATTTCAGGCAATTTTCTGTGGCATAATCTTGAAACTAATTCTTGCATACTACTTTCGTGATGCAACACGAAATTTAATGCACATATTTTTTGCTTATGTGTGCTGCTAAATAAATATAAAATACCTGAATTTATTTTAAAATATCATTAAATAGATTTCTTTCTTTTGTTTAGCGGCAAAACGTCTGCCAAAAAACATTTTTTAATCCAGATTATTCAGATTCTAATCTCAGACTTCAGTGGAGAAAACTGCTCCTATTGTAGTTATAATAGTAATGCTTTGGGGATTATATATTATGTCTATATAGATATATATAGAGAGAGATATGTGTGTGTGTAAATCATATGTAATTGGCAAATTTTGTGGTTTCAAGTGGTACCGTAATTAGTTTATCTGTCAGGACAACCAACGCGCACTACGCACGTAGACTGGAATTTTTTTTAAACACACCTGGAAAACCTGGAAACGTCTTTGAATTTCATTCTCCTGTTTGAATGGAAACCCTGATCATTACAAAAGGATTAAACGAATAAACAATCTTATGTTTATTGCATTGCATTATATGTGAAACATTATTGATTCTTGGTTGAAAAAGCATTGGAAGAAAATGCATATAGTAGTAAGCAGGAGTATATCTGTAAAATTATTTGATGAAACAATGACACTCTAAATTTAAATAGATGGTGGAACTCGAATGAAATGTGATATTGGTATTAATAAAATATCCGATCTGAGAGGGAAATCGTTGAAATCAGAATCAAAAGCTAAAGTTTGCCAGTTGTAACAAATATCGAGATTAAATGGTATATCAAAGTCCATTTGGAAGTTAATAAAATCCTGCTAATTGTGTTATCTCTCTTCTATAGGCCAAATATGTAGTTGCTCTAAAGTGAGTGAGTTTTTCATATCTTCAGAAGATGTTATGGATTCCAAAATACTCCCCTTCCCCGCCATCAAAAGAAAGAGTTTAAGAAAAACCACACTTTTCAGCAAAACTGAATCATGGAATTGCCGTACAGGTAGCTGAGTAGTTGAAGACTGCTGAATACTGTAGTTCAACCTGAACTTTAAAAAAAATTGTGTTCTGCGAGGATTTCCCCACCCTCCATTTACCACAAGAAAAGCACCTTTATTAGCCTTTTATGCATAGTTAATCTGTAATTTCCATTGTAAATAATATATGCTGTTAAACTTATTGATTAATGTGATTTCTGTGCTGGGCATGCTTACATTTTCATAATTGCAGTACAATGCATCTTCTGAATACTTTTATAAGGAGTATAAAGACCATTATTTGGGTCCGTAATTTACGTTTTAAAACTAATTTGAAGGTACAGCATACAGCAAGCAATACATTACCAGCAAACACACATAGGAATCCATAATAAAACATCAACTAGCATAAAAAGTGCTAATGTGTTATATAACATAAAATAGAAACCAGTGTAAGGTTGAGTATGTTAACTACTAATAAAATAGCTTTCTGACAAAATAAGTTTAGAATGTTCATATTTTGTATAGTACAAGTTAGAAATCTGGAATTGATTGAGACTGTAAAGTATTCTCATCTACACCAAAGATGAATTGAGCAGAATCGGATTAGTATAGTACAAAGTCTGAAATGCTGTTATCCTGTATCCGGAATCATTCTTGAAAAGCACTGTGTATTATTTTTCCTTGACTGACTCAGATTCATGAGCCATTTTCAAACATCTGCTTGCTGGGAAATCACACCATAATTAATGACAATACACTGACAGACGTTTGCCATGACCACCGTTTGGCTCTTGAGTGGTTGTGGGGCTGAGGGGGTTAATATTTTTCTATCTGACCTAAACAGTAACTGAAGGCTTAAGACATATTTGTTTCAAGTGAGCTGTTGCTAATACTGGTTTTCTTTTGTTGGAAGAAAGGATTATATTTGGAAGAATTTAGGAAATCGCACTTTTAAATAATTTGATCTTCCTTATTATTTTTGCAGGTTATTTCTAAGATTGGGGCAAGAAAGTGCATTGTTACAATTGGGGGGGGGGTAATAAAGTGCAGTTTCAAATATTAAGAAAAATCACAACCTTATTTTGGTATAGATTGTGCATGCTGTAGAATGCAGAATTTTCCAGTTAATGGAATTTGGGAAGAAACATGTGGAGAAGTGATAATAAGTGAAACTGATGTAACAGAAGTTTTCCATTGCAATGACAATGCCTCAATCAGCAATCAACTAAATCTGTAGTATAGATTACAAGATTTACCACTACCAAAAGCTACTACTACCGTGACAAAAGGGACAGATTCGATTTCAAGTGGGAATTAAATTTGAAGTATTAAAAGTTTTAAACAGCTTAAACAACATACATTGAAAGAGGTGTTTAATAAAATAAAAAAATATTGAACCCCCTTTTTTTAATTTTGGTTCCTTTAAAGTCATAAATCCTTCATCATTTTATAAACATTTATTTCCCATTTTTAATTTCTGCATGTCATCTTACTAAATTCAAAGTGATGTTCTAATATCTAGAAATTTCCAAAATTCAGGATTGCCAATGCTTCTGAATTTTAGACTTTGTACTGCAATAGTTCTAGTTTCATTAAGGAAATTTTCATTGCAAAAATTGTGGTCAAAATTGCATGTATTTAAGTATTAAATTACTCATCTTTGAAATCTTCATGTATTTTACTTTTTTTTTTTTGCTCAGTAATAAAGGGACTTAAAATTCTAAATTTGAATGCTATTATAACAGTTTTATAATTTTGTTATTTTTCAGGAGAGCTCTAGATATGAAACAAAATCCATGGTGAAATCTCTAATGAAAAATGATAATTCTTCACCATCAGCAGCCCTATTTGACATGAAGGTTAGTCATGGTCATTACATACTTTTGTAGTAAAATATCAGTTTATTTCTTGTTAATTTCTGTATAGTGTACAATGTTATAGTAGGATAAGACCATAAAAACAATGGTAGTATCTTTCCTGGTAACATTGATATTTTACAGACAAGCTGTCTGCATGGTGAATTTTTGGTTATGTCCATGTACAACATAAGCACATCTTTTACTGTGAGAATGTTCCTTACAAAGACATCAGTACTCTAATAAATAATCCTTGCATGCCTTGCAGTTTTAGGTGATATATCTAAAGATCATGATTGATTTTAAGAATGAAACAGTAATTTTGTATTATCATTTCTTAAATATAAATGTAGGAAAACTCTTGTTTTATTTTTTCGTTTTTCAGCTAAGTGAAAGAAAATGTATGAAACAGCTTTTATTTAGAAGGCAGTCTCTGCCAAATACTGCTAAACTATCTTTATACAAGAAATGCCAGCACAGCCTACGTTCAAGCCAAAAATCTCAAGCTTCTTTTTCTAAACGTAGTTCTTATGCAGGTAAGTGGTGTAAATGTAATTTTGTTTGGCAGACCACAGGTATGAATTCAGAAGGGGAAAAAAAAGGTGAATACATTTTTATAATAATAATCAGAAAACTTCTGTTTTATTAATGTTAAATAGTAATTACTTTTATCAGTTTCTGGATTTTTAGTTCCAATAACATCACTGCAGGACCCGTTTATTTCGAGCTGAGTTTTAATTGTTGTTACAGATGAAAATGTCTTTTTTGCACAAATTATGTTGTTGAAGCCGAATTAAAATATTCATTGCTTTTCATCTCAGTGATGGGTATTCATTGTTTTATAGAGACCCAAAAATAAGGTCCTGATTAAAGGTGACTGGTATTTCGTTTTTAAACTCATTGCGAGACAGATCAATGAGGCTTTCCTTTTTCATTCATGCGTAATTTGCTGTCTTCAGTGTTTGCTGAAAAGGATCTATTATCTACATGTTTCCATGCCTAGGCTCTTCTTCCTATGGGTTATAAAAGCAAACAAACAAAGAAAAAAAAACCTGTTGGTGACCACAGGTGCTGTTGAACAATGGGTTGAATAATTGGTTGTGACTGTAACGTTGCTGAGCTTCTAAAAACTAAGACTGGTTGTCGTTTCAACATTTATTTAAAAACTTAAGTCTTTCTTGGTTAATAAACATAACATACAGTATTATTATTAAAGGGGAAAGACAACAGCCTTCCCAGTGCGTAATGTGTCTTAGTCTCTCGGCATTTCTTGGGCAAAAGCAATGTATTGTTTTTTCTCTTTCCAGATCAGTAACGGATATACCAACAGGGGGTTGTCCTTGACGAGTCTTCTCTCGTCTCTTTCATCGGCCCATGGCGGACACTGCTGTTCGTTCCCAAGAGAAACAGTTCTTTTAAGTTATAAAACCATTCTAAAGTTTGATTCTTTTAAGGTATTAAAAAGCTTCACTATTTCATAAACTACCATGTCAGGTTTTAAATTTTATAATTTCTACATCTATTCTTATTAGATTTGAATGAATCAGCTAAAATAGTGGTCTCAAACTGACGACTCCCAAAGCTATATAATGTGACCCACAAACATATTACAATTATGTATGCATTTGTAACAAGGTTTTCAATTAATTTGAAGTTCGAGTTTGTATTATTTTCATTGCCATTATAACTGAACCTGAATAACACATCAGAAAAATCTGTAAGGTGAATTAACTAATTTAGTGTTTGCTGTGAATCTTATTCGAAGATTCAGATTCTATTCATTTTTATTCGTACTTGTGAAAAAATAAGTACACTCACTTAAGAATTTTTGCTCTGAGAATAATTGCTATTCTTGGGAATACATATATATGTGAACAGCATTTTTTTCACTGAAAATTAACAAGAAAAAACCCAATCAATCACTACTGAAGATAATAGTACTGGA
This sequence comes from Stegodyphus mimosarum, assembly GCA_000611955.2. Taxonomy (NCBI): domain Eukaryota; kingdom Metazoa; phylum Arthropoda; class Arachnida; order Araneae; family Eresidae; genus Stegodyphus; species Stegodyphus mimosarum. Next base: position 301,728 of record KK121214.1, read on the forward strand.
GATAATTTACAATTAGTACTGATAACAGAATAAGTAATTTTTCTCTAGTCCACAAACATTATACAGGGTTGCCATGCTACCTGAAAAACCGGGAGAACTGGAAAAAGTCAGGGAATTCGAAAATTGACCAAAAATGTCGGGGAATTAAAATATTTTAGTCAAAATCTGGGACAGTCAGGGAATTTCTTACAGCAAACTCTCCTCAAAAACGGGAGTCTTGCAGCGACGTTGGAAGCCATCCCTTTCTTTGCGTGTGTTAGCATCATACGGGCAGCTGGCACAGAGCCAATTTTCGCAGCTCCAATCAGATTGTCTTTTAGAAGGGCAAAGCAAGTTTCCAGTACGTTTGCTTTCCAGTAACCTCGAGAAACGAGAGACTCTCATGCTCATGTGCAGTGCATGTTGAGCTAAAGAAAATACGTATTCTTGTATAAAACAAAACCGGTATAATCATAGTATACGGTACCACGGAGATTAGAATAACCTTCATGTACGGTACATACGGGATTTGGTGACATGATGAGCAGTAAATGGGTCATTTTGTTGTTATTTTCAAAATCGGGCCTAGGCCGTAGCATATAGTAGGATTTTACCGCAAAATCTTTTAAACATTTTTTTTTCCATTTTTCCTTTTTTAACAAATGCCTTATTTGCATTTTGAAGCAAAATAAAAAAAATAGTAATCAGTCAACTGGGCTAACCATTTAATATAATTATATTCGCCAAAATATCTTGATTATTGTAATTCAGTTTTTAATTATTTTAATGTTATTCATATTATTTTCTTTCTTCTAAATTTATTTATTATTAGTGAATAATATTTTCAAATTTCTTTAGCATAATCCTGAAGCTAGCTAATTCTAGCAGTATGATGACATAATATCACGAAATTTAATGCACATATTTTTTCCTTATGTATGCTGCTAAATAAATATAAAACACCTAAATTTATTTAAAATAGATTATTAAATAGATTTCTTTCTTTCATTTAGCTGCAAAATGACGGCAAAAAAAGCCATTTTTTAATCCAGATTGGACAGAGTCTAATCTCATTAGAGTTTAAATAGTAATAATGCTTTGGGGATTATAAGTCATATGCAATTGGCAAATTTTGGTGTTTTCAAGTGGTACCATAATTAATTTACCTCGTAGAACAGCCAAAGTACATTATGCGGATAGACTGGAATTTTCTTAAAACACACCTGGAAAACCTGGAAAAGTCAGGGAATTTCATTCTCCTGTTTGAGTGACAACCCTGATTATTCAAATTTAACATTTGCATACAAAATTCATAATTATTTACATACAAACATAAGTTTTTTGTGTGGAAGAAAAATTTTAACAAGAGGAAAAAGAGGATAAGTGATTATCTACTCCCAAGTTTTGTCACATTTGGAAAGGTTTCTCTGAAAATTTTGAGTTTTCTAATTTTTTTTTAATTTTAAATTAAAGTAAGTTGTTTAATAATTCATTTAATATGTTAAAAGTATTTGAAAGAGGTGTCAGTCTAAGAATTTCATATTTAGCCGTCAAGTATGTTTGAATGGCAAATTTTAACCAACAAAAAAAAAGGGGGGAGCAGTTTCTTTCTTTTTTCCTCTATATTAAGATTACTGTTTATGCATGTTTTGATAAATATTTTGTAAGTGCAACTAAAAATTTTTTATTTTTTTTTTTTTTAATTTTGGTTACAAAGTGTTCCATTTTGTTAAAAAAAGAATCTGGTCCGTCAGCTGCTTTCAGATCATGCATTTAGCCCACATGTTGGACTTCAAAAGTTTTGATTAAAAAATTACAGTTTTCATAATATATTTATTTTTTAATTTAAATTTCAATAAGTTATTTAACGATTAAGAAAGACATTAGAATTATTTGGAATAAATGTCAGTCTGGAATATTAATATTTAACTGTCGGTATAGTTATATTATAAAGTATAATCAGTAATATATTGTGGGTGCTGAACGTTAGATTTTAGATAGAAAATAAATATATTGGAAAATTTTGTACCACCACAAACATGTGTGCAAACAGTTCGCATTGGTGTGTTTGATCATATTTTGTAAACGATTTTTGGCATTTGAAAGAAAGAGACTTGGTTCAGAACACTGTTGTGAAACTTTTAAAATCGTTATCATTAAGTGCAAGGTGTCTGAAATGGAACTATCATATTACCAGATTAGAACCATCATTTACTTCCAGTTCTGTTGCAAAAATTGAACTACAGAATGTCACCAAATCATATGTACAGCTTTTGGTAATAATTTCGTGTCATATGATACTGTGAAGGTTTGGTACTGAAAGTTCAAAAACAAGGACTATGACATTCAAGAAGAAAAACGCTCTGGCCGCCTTACTGCTGCTGATGAGGTTTGCCTACGGGAACTTGTGGAAGAAGGTCAGTATGCAACCATTCGAGAGTTTGCTAAGGAATTAGACGTTGGTGCCATGCCCATTAGTTGCACTATGCATTGCATAAACTTGACATACAAGTTCAATCACTGCGTGCCGTAAGAGCTGAGTCAAGCAGGTAAGGACTAATGTGTTTGGGCCTGCGTTAAAAGCTTCTCAAATATCAACACAAGGACAAAATTCTGGATTGGATGGTCACTTGTGGTGAAGATTTACTTCAGCAACACAGGCCGAAGAGGGGGTTTGTCTGCATCTGGTGAGTCGGTTCACAGCATTGCAAAGTGTTGGAAATGAATACAGTTATATCGTATATTTACCTTTTTGGAATGGCAACAAAATTATATTATTTTACTTAGAATATCCTATCTGGCAGTTAAGTTTTAAAATGTTAATAAAGATGTGAGTCTGTTCTAACTACGTTTTCGTGTTCATTTAAAAAAAAAGTAGTATTTTAAACCCAGGCGAAGTGGATTTTTATTTTTTCAGTGCCATTTCACCACATATTGGTGTCCGTTTGACAGGACTCTCTTAAGTTAAACATTAACGATGAATATGACAGAACGACGGTTTCTTCAGCAATTGTTCACAGTTGAAACAAATAGCTTACAAGGATTTATATCCAGTAGAGGGGATAAAACAGAACTGAAAGCAACATTTGAAGCATTAAAAATAAAATATGAAAGGATTAATGCTCTAAATTGTACTCACTTAGAAGAACTTCTGAAAGATAAAAATGTGACAGAAGATAAAGTACAACAGGAAATGGCAAAATGCGGTGAGTACGAATTAAGATTTCTTTAGTTTAAAGAAACAATTTTTACTGAAACAGTACTTTCAGATGTTGAAGTTCTATCTCAGAATGGGTTCAAAACTCAGATAAAATTACCTAAGATGGAATTAACAAAATTTGATGGAGTTTTAAGAAACTGGATTAGTTACTGGGGACAGTTTACCAAAATTCATAATGATCATACTTTATCAAATGAAGATAAATTTGAATATTTGAGACTTAGTATGAAACCTGGGTCATTAGTGCAAAAATTAATCAAAGGTTTCCCACCTTCGAAAGAAAATTATGAGAAAGTTATAGAGCTTTTAAAGTCTAGATATGAGAAGGAAGAATTTTTAGTAAAATTCTATGTTCGTGAATTTTTGTCCCCAGTTCTACTAAAAGGGGAAAAATATTCCAATTTCGCAACTTTATGACAAACTAGAAACATAGTTACACGCTTTAGAATTTTTAGGCGTAACTAAGGAAAAATATGCAGCAATGCTTTTTCTGTTAGTTGAGTCAGCTATTCTGGAAAACATTTTTAAGGTCTGGGGAAGACACCAGGTAACTAAAAAGGCTTCAACTAAAAATCCTGATGATTGTTCATGTGAGTTATTGGAATTTTTAGAAACAGAAGTAGAAGGTGAGGAAAGATTAAAACTTAGAAAAGGTTCTTTTAATGATGAAAAAAAATTTTCCTTTAATGGCAAAACTAAAGGTAATTTGAGAATTAACAGCAGAAATAAAGATATTCCTACGGCTGCTGTCTTAGTTTCAGAGAATTCTCGAATTAAAGCAAGAGTTTGCATTTTTTGTGATAGAAAAGGTCATAATTCCCAAGACTTTGCTACAGCTGCTGATTCTTCAATTGATGAACGTAATAAAATACTGAAGAAGAGAGGTGTCTGTTTTAAATGTGTAAAATGTGTCATATGAGTTCAAAAATGTCGAGTTTTTGTAAGATGTGCAGTATGTAAAGGTCAGCATTATTCTATAATGTGTTCCAAAATTAAAAACTATGAAAATTATAAACCGTCTCAGAATGAAAATGAATCAGAAGTAGTTAAAACTTTATTTATTGCATCTAAGTATTCCGTTTCCTATTTACAAACTGTGATTGCACATATTGTTATTGATAATAAAGAATATCCAGTGAGAGCATTATGTGATTCAGGCTCTCAGAAAATTTATATTAAGAATTCGTGTGCAAAAGAATGTAATTTGGTATCACAGGGCAAGGTAACTTTATTGGAAGTATTGTTCGTTGGTAAGAGGATTTCGTCCTCGACACATGATATGTACAAAACTAAGCTGTCAAGCCTTGATTCTAAAATTGTTTTTGAATTTCATGCTATTGGATCGGATCGAATTTGTACTAACATACCAAGATCTAAAAATGAGAAGATTTATCAAATCCTTAAAAGTAAAGGAATCGAGATAAGTGATTATTTAAAAGATAACCAATGTTTGAAAGGTATCCAGGTATTATTAGGTGCAGACGCTTGCGCAAAAATTGTAACACCTGATGTGGTTTCTCTTGAAAAGAATTTAGTGGCTGTCAGAACAACTGTAGGTTGGACTCTCTTATGTAGTAGTTACGACCCAATGTCTGTTTTTTCATTTCAATGAAATGCTCTATTGAAATATCGAAATTTTGAAAGTATCGAAATTTTGGAAACACTAGGCATTTCAGATCCTGTTTAAAGAATTGCACAGGAAGAAAAAGATAAAGAAGTCGGGAAATTTTTTTAGAATACTACCAAATAAAATGAAGATACTGCTCATTATGTAGTAGGTCTTCCATGGATTGATGGTTGTCCTTCTTTACAATCTAATCATAAAGCTGCTGAAAAAAGACTTCGGAATACATCGAAGAAATTGAAGAAACTAAACAAGTTTCAAGAATATGACGATGTAATTAAAGACTGGTGGAAAATGGGAATAATTGAAACTGTACCGGAGACAAATGCAAATGAAAGGACCTATTATTTACCACACAGAGCTGTTTTTAAAGAATGTAGTACTATGAAAATTAGGCCAGTATTTGATGCATCAAACAAAAATGGAAATGGATCTTCTCTGAACAATTGTCTGGAAGTTGGGCTAAGTTTAATAGATTTAATTCCGATAGTTTTAACTAATTTTAGAATTTATGCAGTCGCTTTATCTTCTGGTATAGAAAAAGCATTCTACAAATTGAAATGTATCCAGCAGAGATTTCCTACGCTTCTTGTGTTGGGATAAAGGAAGTATTGTTGAATTTAGACACTGCAGAGTAGTTTTTGGTGTTTTCTGTTCTCCATTTCTTATTTCAGCATGCCTAAATAATTTAGAAAATCCACGTGAACATCTAAGCAAGATAGCAAAAAAAGTTAAAAGGCACGTTCTATATGGATAGTTGTCTTACTAGTGTCCCTAAAGAAGAAGAAATCGAATCACACATTACTGAAGCCACAGAACTAATGTCTACAGCTTGATTCAACCTTAGAGGTTGGAAAAGTAGTTTAGATTTGAATGAGAGTCCAGAAAATGTGCTCAGTTTTCAGCAGTACCGCCCATCAGATGAATTGGGATGGCGAGTAGTATCTTAGTCTGAAGCTCCCGCAAGACAAATCTTCCTTTCATGCATTCAGAAAGTTTTTGATCCTATATGAGTTTTTTCACCAGCTCTTCTTATTCCAAAGATTATTTTACAGAAGACTTTGAAATTAAAGTCTGACTGGGACGAGGAACTACCAGAAGACATTTAGAAAGAATTCAGTAAATGATCTACAGAAATACATTTTTTGAATGACTGCCGAATCCCAGAAATTTTCATTAATTCAACTAGCTCTGTACACATCTTCTGTGATGCAAGTAAACTAGCGTATGGTGCCTGTATATTTTTAAGAACTGAAGAACATGAAGAAGTTTACTTGAGTCTTGTCCTAGTGAAATCCCGACTTACACCATTGAAAGAAATCACTTTACTGTGTTTGGAATTAATGGCCGCACTTCTGGGTGTAAGATTAAATCAATTGGCTATTAAAAGCTTGAATGGCATAAACATGAAGACCTATTTCTGGTCAGACTCTTCAGAGATTTTAGCATGGCTAAAGAAGCAAAATAATTGGTCTGTTTTTGCAGAAAACCGAGTTAAAGAGATTCAAGATTATAGCAAAAAAGGATGTTGGAAACATGTTCCAGGCATCTTAAACCCTGCTGATTATTGTCAAGAGGATGCTATCCATTGCAACTCCTAAAATCCCAATGGTGGACACGACCTGAATTTCTGAAGAAACCTCCAGAAACTTTGCCTTCGAATGATCCTGATTTTGGTATGAAAGAAATCGACACAGAACAACGTCAAACTGTCATTCTGGCATAGAATTCAACGTTTGAAACTATGCTAGCTAAACTTGCCTCCAGATTTTCGAAATATTCTATGATTGTACGAACTATTGCTTGAATGTTAAGATTTCGACCCACTTAGATGAAAAACGAAAACCGTCTGGCTAATATATCCGTTGAAGAATTCGAGAAAGCAGAATAAACTTTATTTTGTCTTATACAAAAGGATGCTTTTGAAGAAGAACAAAGAAAGTCTGATCTGAAAAATCTTCAGATTTTCGTTGATGAAAATGGAATTTTATAAATGAAATCTCGAGTTTTCGATTCTTCAGATTTGTTGGAATATACATTCCATATATTGCTACCTTCAAAAAATGTAATTGTAGAAAGAATGATCGAGCAATTACACTTAGAACATAAACATGCTGGAACACAAACACTTCTAATGATTTTGAGAGAAAGTGTTTGGATTATCAAAGATAGAAAAACCATACGTTCTGTGGTAAAAAGATGTGTTACATGCCAGAGGTATGCTGTTAAAGCCTTAGAAGCCTCCTTTACCTGAAGACAGGACAAAAATGGTTAAAAGTTTTCAAGTGACAGGAATCGATCTCGCCGGCCCGGTGTTCTTGAAAATGAATTTAAAAGCTTGGATAGTAATTTTCACGTGTGCAGTTTTTAGAGCTGTTCATCTTGAATTAATCACTTCTTTGAGCACAAACGTCTTTATAGATGCATGTAGACGTTTTATTTCACGAAGAGGTCGAGTTGAAGTCATATACTCGGACAATGGTCGAATTTCAGAGGTTTAAATAAAGCTATTAATCAATTGGATTGGGCTGGTATCGAAAGGAAGTGTACCTTAATGAAAATAAAATGGAAATTCAATCCTCACACTGTGTCATGGTGGGGAGGATTTTGGTAGAGGTTAATAAGAATTTTAAAGGATCTTCGAAAAAATTTGAGACATGCTTGTTTAAGACATGAAGAATTTCTAACCGTTCATACAAAACTTAATTCGCAGTAATATGTATGATTTAGATGAAATTAATTCTATGAGCATAATAGAAAGATGGAAGTATTTACAAGTTAGAGATGACTTAGAAATCATTTTAAGAAGGAATATCTAGGCTTTCTCCGAAACAGTGCAAAGAGTAAAAGAGGAATAATGAAAGTGAATGACATTGTTCTCATCGGAAATGATAACAAGAAATGAATAGACTGGATGTTAGGTCAAGTGATTGAACTGTTTCCAGGAAAAGATAATATCAGAAGTTTTGTGAAGCTAAGAACATCCTCTGGAGTTGTACTTAGGCCAGTTCAATGCCTCTTCCCTTACAAACTAAATTATAATTCAGATAAACTCCCTTTCATGGGGAATAATGTAGAAGACAGGCAAATTTATAAAGTAAAACAAAACGATCAAGAGGTTCAATATACACCTATCAAAGAACATGAAACAAGTAATCTAAGATGTTTTAGAAAAACTCGACAGAGAAGTACATCCTCCACAAAAACTGGACTTACGAATTTTATTTAGAATTTGGAACTATATGAACTTTATTGACTTTAAAATTCCTTTACATTTTAGTTTAGAAATGTAAGTTATATTGAGGTTGCAAAATCCCCATTTTGCAAGGTGGGGAGAATGTTGGAAATGAATAGTTATATCGTTTTATATTTACCTTATTGGAATGGCAACAAAATTATGTTGTTGTACTTAAAATATCCTGTCTGGCAGTTGAGTTTTAAAATGTTAATAAAGATGTGAGTCTGTTCTAACTACGTTTTCATGTTCATTTCGTAAAATAATTAAAAAAATAAGTAAATAAGAATAAAATAAAAAACCCCATAGTATTTTAAACCCAGGCGAAGTGGATTTTTATTTTCTCAGCCATTTCGCCATACAATGCTCAATTTGACTAACAAAGATTATGCTTTATATCTGGTGGGCTTGCCATGGTATTATCCACAAAGAGTATGTAGAAAAAGGTAAAATCCTTGACATTAAGGTGTACAGTCAGATGCAAGGTTGTGGCTACTTCTAATTGTCTCACTTGAGTTTTATTCTGCCAGAAAACATACTGATAAAATGACTTGGATTGTCCCTTCAGCACATACTTGGTATTGTGTGCAATGCTCTGGTGGATTCCTCGCTATGAACTGTGATAGAAGCATCCAGACAGCACTCTAATGATTTCATAGTGGCCATTTAAGAAGCCTTGTATTCCAGGGTGGTAAAAAAACCCACACAATTTGTCTGAAATGTAATAATGAGCAGGCTTCTCTGGCACACATTCTTGGGTGTCTGCGTTTGTCTTACGACGACCTATTAAATTTTCCTATGCTGGTTTATGATTTTTAAAGGGGAACAAACTCGTGGATCTTGTCTAGCAGAAGCTGGACCCGAGGATTAGCAACAAAAACAACACAGTGAGATGCTGGTCTGTGTTGATACTGCTGCTATCAAAGAAAAATGTTGAATCAAGTTCTGTCACAAATAAGGTAATGGTAAAAAGTTTGTCAATGGTAAATGTTCCATCAAGATAATGAAACACCACAGGTGTCTGCATTCACCAGCTGGACACTGTACAGACTCAAATGGAAACTTTTGCCACACCCGCCATACAACCCTGGCATCGCTCTTTCGGATTTCTACCTTTTTTTCACACGTACAGCTACATCTTGCTGGTGCTATCTTGCATTCTGCACAGGACTTCCAAAATGAAGTTGAGCTGTGTTTGGACTTGCGGCCACCAAGTTTCTGGGCCAAAGGTTTTGAAAAACTACCAAAACATTGGCAGAAAATCAAGGCTTTTGGTGGTGATTACGACTCCTGCTAAAGGTACTGCTTTCATGTTTTATTCCCTAACTTTATGAAGAACATTTTTGGCGGAAACTTTCGGTACAGCTAGATAAATTTGAATTTTTTCCTTGGGATCATTATTATTATTGTTTATGCATATTTTGATAAATATTAAACCAAATTTAAAATTTAATAAAATATTTTTTATTTTGTTGATAAAAAATTTCATTTTGCTGAAAACATTTTTTGGGCCTCTCAGCTGTTTTCAGAAAAAATGTTGGCCTTTCAGCATTTGGTCTGCATGCAATTTGAGTTTCAAACCACTAATCTAAAATTTCTAAATTTTCATTGCCAAAACCGCAATTCCAGGATCTGGAAATTTGTCCTATCCTATACTACTATTACATCATGTCTTTTGAGTCTTATGACTGAAAAAGAGCTTTTCCCTTAGTAAGTAATTTTTTTTCCCAAATTCTTCGAATTAATATAGCGAAAAGCGCAGATTGGTGAATGCACTTTATTGATTTGTGGCAACACTGAATATTTTAATTTGTTGGATTGAGAAATGTCTAGTGATGCAACTGCTGTTTTTCTGCTTTTTTATATTCTTGTATTCTCCTGAGAGTTAGTTCATCAATTTGCAGTTTACATAATTGGAGAATTAAGTGTCATTATTTTAAAATGAATCCAGTAATCTTCAAAAAAGATGTTAGAGATGTGAGCACCATATAGTTATATTACTGTAATATTTTTGGTATGGAAATATTTACTAAGACTGTTTTGAAAAAGAAAATAGGGCAGATTCAAAATATATAAATTATTTTAAAATAATTATTTTAGAGTTAACTATAAGAATTTTATGAACATCAGTGCTTTATATCCCATTAAGAAAAGTGCAAAATTCAATAGGTGTTATAAATACACTGGTGTGCAAAAATTAAGAACGAGACGGTTTTTTCAATATAACTTTGTACAAAAGCTTTTCAAATCAACACATTTAATACCGTAAGATCCCCAATACGTAAGGACATGAGTAATGTAAGCAACACTTAGTAAAAAGAAATCAGAGGGATAAAAAGAAGTTTTATTGAAAAAAGTAGCATGGAGCGCAATGCGACTGAAGACCGAAACATCCCTGTGATGGGTGTCCAGCAAGAGACATTTGGTCTTTAATAGGGGATATGATCTCCCCTGACTGCTAGGCAAGTTTCACAGCGTCTGCCCATGCTGAGAATGAGGGTGTCAATGAGTTGTTGAGGCATTGCTGCCCATTCGTCTTGCAGTGCCAATCGAAGCTCCGGAATCGTTACTGGTGGTAAGGTACGAGCTGCCAAGCGTCTGCCTAGAAAATCCCATACATGCTCGATGGGATTCAGATCCGGAGATCGTGCTGGCCAATCCATATGTTCAATATCAGTCTCTAAGAGCTGTTCGGCAGCTACTGTGTGATGACATGGTGCATTGTCATCCATGAAAAGGAACCGGACCCATAGCGCCTCTAAAAAGACGCACATATGGAAGAAGAATCTCGTTACAATAATGGGTCCCGTTGACTGAACCTGCGTCGAAGATGTGAAGGTCTGTACGACTACCAAGCATGATGCCTCCCCAAACGAGAACACCGCCACCTCCATACCTGTCCCTTTCAATGATGTTCGAGGGATGATTGCGGCTTCCCCGCTCTCTCCAGATGAGTATGCGATGCGAATCGCTACTCAGATTGAATCTGCTCTCATCTGTAAAGAGTACTCGTCCCCATTTATTGTCTCTCCAATTCCGGTGTTCCCGGCACCACAGAGAACGCCTTCTCCGATGGGCAGGCGTTAGAGGTACACACCGTACAGGGCGTCGTGCACAGACCAGCACCGCGCAGTCTTCTGGCCACGGTAAAACGTGATATCGGTCGTCCAGTCGCCTGTGTCGTGTGTCTAGCGATTTCTCCCGCTGTCTGCCGCCTGTTTCTTCTGGCCTGTAAGGCAATATACCGGTCATCTGTGGGCGTGGTTCCTCGTGGACGACAACTACTAAATCCCCGGATAGCTGTTCTTGTAGTTTGAAATTGTCTCCAAAGTCGTGAAACGATTCTGTGAGCAATTCTGAACTCTGCAGCCACACTTGTCACACTGCGGTCTTCCTCCAACTTCCCAATGATTCGACCTCGGGTAAAAGCATCCAGATGTCGTCTAACAGATTGATTATTCGCCATTTCTCGCTGAGGCAGCAACTCGGTGTGATTTTAACTGCTATACGGCGTGCAATCTCTTTGCCAGAAATACTGATCTTACACCGACAACATGCTTTATACTACTCAAGATTTTAACTGCTATACGGCGTGCAATCTCTTTGCCAGAAATACTGATCTTACACCGACAACATGCTTTATACTACTCAGACACTCCCCCATTACGTCTACCTGCATATTTGCGCATGTGCTACCGTACATCACCTTAATCTCCTGATTGGTCTTTCTGTCCACTCTGCCTCTTCGTTCAGCTGATATGCTAATTTTTCGACTTCGTCCTTAACTTTTTGCACACCAGTGTATTGTCAGTCTTCTAAATCGATTACATTAGTGCCCAAATGTGTTTGATGTGACTCATTTATCTCTTTAAGTAATTACAAATTTGTTATTTTAAAATCAGGTTTCCAGAAGAATTCTGTTAAAAAAGAGAAATTGGAAGAAAATACAACTAAGAAAAGAGTGACTTTTGGACCACGTCTTAGTCCGGAAGAATTTGACAAGAATTTACCTCCTGCATCACCATTACGTAGAGGTAGTCTTCCTTCTGCATCTCCTTTTGACCAAAACTTGCTGAAATATCAATCTGATTTTGAATCCCAGAAGGTTCATGGAATAAAAAAGCCTTTCAAGAACTATTCTGTTTCGTCTCCCAAAAAAAGATTGGAATTCACATCACCTGTTGCACCAAAGCCTATCCTGAAGGAATCAGAATCAAAGAAGAACTGTGATCTTTCTCCCCATCTTCTTCGTGAAAACAAACAACATGAGAAGGTACCCCTTTTCTCTGAAGTGTTAAAGAAACCTGCTAAGAATGACAGCTATGCAATAAAACAAATGGATAAAGTTCCATTTAAAAAACGACGCCCTAAAGTTAAAAAAATGGTTTTAAGATCACAGGTGAGTTATGTACGAAGTCAATTTACAATAAAATGAAGACATATGTTTTTATATGAGGGGAATTTTGCTATAGGTGTACAAAAGAAAAAAAAATTGGTTTTATTATAGAAAAGGGTTTGCTTTTTGGGTTCTTTTTAGCTACAATAATTTAAATTATTAAGTTTGTTGAATGACTGCCATTGTGACTCATCAGTGAAGGCCATTCTTTGCTTTGATAGAGTTGGTTTACACACACTAGTGAGTCAATGGAAAATACTAATAGTCCAATGCAAGTTGAAATCCCTGCAAAAAAGTAGTTTGCGTGGATATTTTCGAGGTATTCCCCATGTAATGTGGATTCTAAGCAAAGCCAAAAATCTTTCTTTTGACACATTTGTTTTTCCTTGTGTTCAGGATTTTCAATATTCAAAAGCATGGAATGTTTTAAAAATAATTATCATATTAATGTGTACAGGCATCTGTAGAAAGGAGCTCCTCTGTTATTAAAAGAAATTGAAATTGCAAATTTAAGATTCATCTTATGTTTTATGGTGTAATAGTTTTTGGGATTTTTTTTTTTGTTGAAGTTGCTGAAGAAATAAGATTAGCAGTTTTTTTTCCCTGCTGTACTTTCTAAGCACATCCAATATTTAAAACAGCAAAAATTTCTAGATAAATCTGAAATTTCAAATTTAGATTGCAAAAACGTTTTTCTTCATTGAGATATTGAAGTTTCAGTACAGTTCTGAAAATTTGCACATAAAAGAATCAAAAGGTTTGTTGGTTATAGGTTGAGTCATTTTGAAGTTTGTGTTCATCTTACCATTAAAATTGAATTGTTGGTACATGTGTCACTATTGAGACATACACGAATATATACTTAAAGAATTACATAATCAGATTTTATAAGATTTTTTTTTGTTGTATGCCTCCCACTAAAAAAACCAGTAATGAAAGGAGAAATATAATTAAGAAAAGAGGTAAACGAAAGTGTTATATTTCGTGGAAATGAATGACACTTTTGTAATAATTTATCAAAATATTATAAGTATTATTTACCAGTGAAATTACTTTTATGAGTTAGAATTTTTATGCTGTTTAATTAAAAGGGGGTAGATAAATGCACTGTTCAGGGGGGAACTATGTGAGGTTCTTTCCTAAATTCTGCATTCACATCCTGCAGATATGCTGTAGATTAATAATACTGTTTAGAATTAACAGAAAGAATGAGAAATCCTTTAAATCTTTAATTTAAAAAAATCTGTGCAGGTGCTTTATATAGTAATCTCTGCTCATTCACTGCCAGTTGTGGTCTTAAGCTGTGAATCCACATTATCGACGTCATTTCCATATGTTACATTACAAATTGCTGTAAATTTATTTCTGTTAATTTTTCATTAGTTTATTTAGGTTTTAGAATTTTTAAGTTGGGGTTAGTGATAATTATGAAGAAAGAAGGAAAACTTGAGCAAAAAATAATGCCATACTTCACCAAGATTTATTAATCTTTACAAAAAGTTAAATGTTTTTCTTCCTACAAAGTCATGCAGACCATAAAAATATTTTAAGTTCTACTATTTTATCAGAGCAAGATGCAGCTTTAAAAAAGTAGTTTTTATAATATAGTGCATTCATATTGATAGTAATAAATACTGATTTATGACATGAATATTTTCATGGTTTTATCACAATCCCTGATTAATTTCTCTCTGCTTCCTATTGAAAAAACTAGTTCAATATTCCAAAAGTCCTGGTGTAGAAAATCTCCCCCATTTCTAAAATATTTGTATATTCAATTTGATATTTTGTCAAGTGTTTCTCCCACTAGAAAGCTCTGAATTAGAGATACTTTAATTTTAAAAATCCTGCATAAGAAGTACACTTACAAAAAAATTATTTTTAGTTAATTGTTAAAAAATTTAATAATGAAGTTTATATTAGTTTTGATTTTTTTTCTTTTGCAAATTTTATTTTTCAAAAAATATAAAGTTCTTATCTTTTATTTCATATTTCATTAAGACTATTTTTAGTCTCTTAACAAGAAAGTGTATCCCTGAATGTGATTTGTATTTCTTCCTTGATGTTATCATCAAAGTCCAATTTCTTAAGAAACTATTCTCCACAAAGGCATTCCTACTCTTGGGGAGATAGCTCGCGTGTCTTTTGGCATATTTAGGAAACAAAAATCTGATGTAGCCAACATATGACCTCCTGCCAATTCCATGTATTGGAACTGGCAAATAGCATTGAGTTTTCAGAAGGTTGTAGTTGATCATTTGTAAGTAGAATCCAATTTAAAACAAAATCACGCTTCAGTGTTAGTTATAAATGCAACTTAAAGTTGTTAAATAATTCCAAAACCATGTGTTACATTTATTAAGAGCTGAATATTACTAATATTTTTTATGCAATTCTGCATTAACAGAAATGTTTAAAGTACTAACAGTAGCACTCACTTTCCACCACATTTTCAATATAAAGTCTCTTAACAAGAAATCACGTAGGGAAAAACATTGTTTCCTATTTCAATAACCATATTTATTTCCTGTGATACATAGATGAAACATACCTAGTTTCCAAAATACCAATATTTGATTTCAGTTTTGTGTTGGTAGGAGTAGCATAAAATGTTTTAAATAATGCTGTACCATTCAACCTTTAAAGCATATGAATTACAGGGGTTTACATTAGTCTTGAATAACTTTAGATTTTGTAAGTTGCTGGGAAAAAATATTTTATGAGATTTCAGTGCTGAAAAATATGAATTTCGTATTTCATTTCAATATGAATTTTATTTACTTATAATAGAAACTTAAAAAATAAGTAATAAAAAAAATATTTAGCCAACCCATAACCTCATGCCAATTACTTGTTAAGATGCGGAATTGTAGGCAATAGTAATGTGCCTTAAGTAAACTGTCACTTTTAATTAGTAAATAAAATCTAATGTGCTTATGACATTATGGCTCACTGTTAATTATTAGCATTAATATTTTATTGTCTCCCATACAGTGGACAATGATAACTGTGTGCTTATGTACACATTGATCTGCATTGTACATATTGCATCACTTATCCTATATCCTCTGGTCATATAGTGTTTCGAATTCACAAATAAATGACTTGTCAATCGCAAAATGTAAAAGTTTGTGATTGACTTGTCAATCACAAATTTAAGTAAAATTAAAAAATTTTGTGATAGGCAGCATATCTTTAGAATTCCTTTAAGAATGTCAAATGTTGCCATACATTTCTTTTTCAGTCTATGATATTCAGTTTATGATATCAATGTTCAGTTTTGTTAATAAGTTAGTCAACATTTTTTGGTTGTCCTTTTAGTTTTATTTATTAAACATCACTTTCTTCACATTTGTGCCACAAAAACTTGAATAATAAAATCTTTAAAATCAGCATATAATGTCTGTCCCGAAAGTAATGCGCCCATTTTCTTCTGCTGCGACCATCCGTTGCACAGTCTTGCCGCTTGAACTGAAAGGTGCATGGAGTCTTGGGAACACAGCGCGACCAGCACCATTCGGCTCTGAACTCCTGGAGGGTCACAGTGCCTCTTTCAGTTAACCCTTGTGTGGGTGCTCAGTCAAAATCAAGATGGAAAAAACTTTCGAGCCGCAATATGCAGAGTTTTGTTTCAAGCTTGAGAAAACACTGTCAGAGACTTTTGCGTTGCTTTAGTTCTGATTTGTTTCAGAAGATTAAAAAATCCTTCAAATGACAGCATTTGGGGACCCTGTTGGCTATGACGAGGCTATTAAAGAACATCTCTGTGACAGACTCCAAGGACACATAAAATTCTGTGCAGTTTTTTAATTCGATGTTTGCTGTTCCCTTTAGGCACTTTTTCAGTGCATTTAAAAGCCAGATGATGGCTGGCTGCATAGCGGCTAGTTTGCTATACTTTTGGACCCAAAATTAAGGGGCGGCAAAAATTTAGAACTTAGGGAGATGCTTAGTAGCAGAATTTAGGATCCACAGAGTCTGCGTGAGGTTGCAAAATATTTAGCCCTGGCCCTCAGTAAGCTGAAGTATATGTGGGAATTTATTTATTCAGGACTCGGATAAGCCTTAAGCATTAGCAAGAATTAGAAGTAAGTTTAATAAATAACTAAATTAATGCAATTCAAGCTTAATTGCCATAGTATGCGATAGAAGCAGGACAAAATTTAACGGAACATTTTGCCTTTCGTCACCAGTCTCATACTACATAGCCCATAATGTGTAACAGATGCTGTTAAGCTAGGCTGAAATTATACTTTACTGATTCCAAAGAATTTCAGGTAGTATAGCAGATTGCACTATTCCTTAACTTTCTGATTTGATCCAGCTTATTATCTTTTGCAGGCTGTTATAATTACAACAATTGTATTAAAACTAAAGTCTGAACTTTCGATTATGTCGAAAAATTATTCGCTATGCTAAAAGATAAGGGGATGCTAAAAGATCATGATTTTCCAGTTAATGAATTTGGTAAAGAAATGTGGAGAAGCAGTAAAAAATGTAGTTAGTATAACAATGTTTTTCATTGTGATCCACTATGCTCCAATCCTCAATCAATTAGTGGACGGTGAAATCTGTAGTAAAGTTGTAGATACAGAAAATACCACTACCGATAGTGAAAAAGTGACAGAGAGGTTACTGAAAATGAAAAATTTTTGATTGACAAGTTAGTCGGAATTCTTTACACAGCAACTACTGAGCTTGAACAGTGGAACTTTGTAACTGAACAAGTCATTATGTGTGTCTGTAGAATTGAAGAGAAAGTATAAGCACAAAAGACAAAGCAACTTAAGCAATTTACATTCAAAGAAGTGTGTAATAAAGTAAACAAATGAATAATAAGCTTTTTTTTGCAAATTTTGATGCATTTTAATTCATAAACACTTCATTATATCGTATATCACGATTTCATATTTTTAATTTTATAATTTCTACATGGCATTTTACTCGATTTAAACTGATGGTCTAATATTTAGAAAAATCCGGAATCGCCAAAATCCCGACGAGTGAGGATCTTGGACTTTCTACTGTATATTGTTTGAATTGATATAAAAGTCTTAAATACTAAAATTGAAAAATTTTGAAATAAGTATGGTTTTTCATCAAAAAGTGTTAAGGACTTCAAGTAAAGTACCACTACTTCCATTGTCCGTCAAAGACTGTCATTGGCTTTTTTTAAAGTACCACTTTTGGTTGACCAGTTGTACCCAAAATCTAACTGACTCTTTGTATGAATGTAGAAAACATAAATATGGAAAATGGAAATTTTTGTTAGTTTCATATAATAGTCACTGTGGATAGAAAAACTGTCACAAACACACCATACAGAGAGACAGACATCCTTGTAAAAATAGTAAAAGTGTGTTGTGTTAATCCTAATTTCTTTCTATTCACTAAAAACTTGACTATTACGTTTTTGGACTTTGAGGTAAAAATTAATAAATATTCAAGCAGTGCTACATTAGGCAATTTTAATGGATAATATTTACCACCTTTAATTACACCTATATTGTATAAAAGCTAATTTACGTCTTATTTGTCTTTAAATATATTAGTAAGAACCACATTTCAAAATCAGTTTTATAATGTTTAAAATGTTGCTATTTTTTTCAGGTATTAAGATTTTGTTTCACTCTATTTGTAACTGAATACAATTTGATCTTTTTATCTCTGGGAAAATTATATTGTCACAGTCTAATATCTTTGCTGTGTAGTTTTAATTAATGGAAGTGAGTTCCATGTAAGTAATCTTTTATTGAAATGATTTTATTGTTGTTTGTTTGACTTGTATTTTGTTAAATTAGGTACTCAGCAATAAAAGTCCCAGGCAGGCATTTCATCAGCGCGTAAGTATAAGTTCTGTAGCATTTATAGATGCGTTTTCATTTTGATTTTGCAGTATGTTGTTTTATTAGTTATCCAAATATTAAGGTATTTGATCAATTATATTTCTGCTAGAGAAATGAAAACTGATGTCTTCAAATAATTCCACTTTTTTTGTGTTCCAACCTTTTTTAAAATTTCAAAAATAATTTTTTAAAACTCACCTGATTCGTGTTTATTGGGGGATGGATGCAAATCTGTTTCATTTGCTCAAAAAGTATTGAAAAGTATGTATGAAAGTAAGAAATATGTAAAAGATGCATGAAATGCAGTATTGCTGCAGTTCTTTGCCATGCTTGTTTTTTAATCATGTCATTATTTAAAGTTTTGTTTAAAAATATCAGTCATAATGCAGCAGCTGCTTGGGGAGAGGCAATGTTAACAATATATATGTAGTTGAGTTTGAGGTCTTGTAATGAAAATTTTTTGTTATAGATGCTTTTTGTTTTATCTACTCACAAAAAAAAAAACATCTTTAATCTGGTGCAAACTTTCAGAATTGTTAATTATAGTTATCCAGAATCCAGACTAATCATGAGGTCTTTATTGACAGCCTTAATGAAGGCTGGCTGCCACTGCTGTAAGATTCATGTTTGATAGCTGTGGATTTTACAATATGAAAATTTAAACAATTTTGGGTGTTTCATTTTTCAGTTTGTGTTGTTGAAAAATGTAATTTAATATTAAAATAAAGTCCTTAATGAATGAACCCATGAAAAATGCCTTAATGCCATAAAAATAATCGTTTTATGAATCTTTGAATTGTAGTTTTTAATGCGTGTAAAGCGAAGCAGTATTGATAACTGCTCCAGTTTATATGTATTCCCTTTCTCAGTCTTTAAACTCAGTCAATAATGCACATTACACACAAATTTTCGTTGTTGAAATTTTCATGATGCATTGCATTATGTACAGTTAGCATTCTTGTAATCCACGTCTTTGAGGGTCATTCTTAATTTTTCATAATTGGCATAATATCTCATAATTGAGATAGCTTGCATTCAAAGAACTAAGTAGAACAATCCTGTATCTTAAGAATTATTTAATCAAGATTCATCGAATGCAGAATTGTTTTATTTTTTATATATAAGTAGATGCAACTAAAATATCAGTATGAGGAAAAAACATAGATGATGGAATAAATGCATTTTTTGAAAAAATAAAGAACTCAATTTGTAAAAATGCATCAAAGAATCTTATGGGAAAAATAAATAAATAAAATGAAATAAATGGATTAATGAAAGTTACTTTCAATAATGAGATGAAAACTAATATATACTGTTTCAGTGTTGCCACGCTACCTGGAAAACCAGGAAAAGTTAGGGAAATCGAAAATTGACCAAAAAATCACTGAATTTAAATATTGTCGTCAAAATCTGGAAAAGTCGGGGAATTTCATTCAGCAATCCCCAAGAATGTGATTTTCTCACCCACATTGGAAGCGATCACTTTTTGGGTGAATTGTATATTACGTAAACATCATTTGGACAGCAGCATAGAGCCAATTTTAATGGTGCCAATTACATTGTCTTTCGGGAAAGCAAAGCAAGTTTCCAGCATCTTTGGTTCCAGTAACCTCCTGAATAGATGATGAAATAACTCAGTGGGGACTCAGCTGCGAACAAACAACATGCAAGTTGGTGAGCTGTATTTTTGGTTGTAGAATCCTTTTATAGAGTGTGTTGAATCATAGTTTCTTAAATTTCATATGTTCTGATGCATGTTTATCTGTTTTATGTGCTCTTATATGCATTATTTTGAATTTTATAAGCAATCTTACTTTTAAGTGTACCTGGCGTTGATGTGTTGAGACAGTGCTTTCAACATTATTTTGAATTTTAGGTACTATGAAAATAACTTTTGGTGTATTTTTATGATTCTACATGGTTTTTATGCCTAGAATTTGATTTGCATGGCTTTTCATACCATTCTCTTATTTTTATGAATATCTGAAATTTCAGACAGACATAAGCATTATGAGAAGATGGTTTGTTTTACATTTGAAAGTTCTCTTGCAGCTGTATAAGAACTTTTTACGTTTTGTATTTTATTGTGCTTTTACGTAGGAGCATATGTCTACATTGGTTTTCAAATTTTAACTGTTCCGTGTGTACTGCAATGCATATTTGCGTTTAAAGATTTTATTTATTTTTTTTACTGAATTTATGAAATTTTATGCACAAAATTTTGAGCTGAAATTTTATCTTTATGTATTGAATTGCTGTATTTGTCCCAGTGCTGGCCTGATAAAGATGTCTCAATCTAAGAATACTGAGTGTGAAAGAGAATTTGCACACAACTGTCCAAAAGTTAATACAATATGTGATATTAACAAAGTGGTAGAAGCTTTGAAAGAAAAACATGTCTCTAAATGTTTAATTGAATCTTTGAGTTTTGCTATTTAACAAGATCGCGGAATGGATTATGCAAAAGAATTTGGAACATGTTGAAATGAAAAGGGATCTACATAAAAAAGACAAACTGGATTTTATTACCAAAGAAGTTTGTGAGACTCGTGATTTGTTAGATCACGAGAAAGCGACAATGGGTAGAAGAAAGACAAGAGGTGAAGAAAAATCAAGTGAAACATTCAATTATAGGAAGAATGAAAATCCTGATTCCTGGAGAAATAAAGGAATCATCTTAAAGGAAGATATTGATATGTATGATGAGGTAAAAAATAATATTAATCCAAAACCAATTGGAATTGGTGTTGTAGGTTCTTTTTGCAGGAAAAATGTAGATATGGTAGTCAGACTGAAGAGTAGAGAAGAATGTAGAAAACTGGAAAAAGTGTTTATCGATAACGAAAAAATTAATCAATGTGAAAAACCGAAACTTAGATAATTTATACCACCTAAGGTTATTATTTACAATGTTTCTGATTTTCTTTCAGATGAAGTATTTATAGAGGCATTAAAATTTGAATCTTAATGTGATGTTGACCGTGTTCACCCATTGTTTAAAATGAAAGCCTCATAACAGGAAATATCACATAGTTTCTCATGTTTCACGAGAGTGTCAAAATTTCATTTTGGAGGAGCAGAGAATAACAATCGGTTAGGAATTTTATTCTGTAAAATTATATATTCGTCCTAAATGCTGCACCAATTGCTTGGCTTTCGGGCACTCTAGAAGGTTTTGTGAAAACCCTATCATTTGTGGAATGTGTACGGAGGATCGCTGCTTTCTAAGTGTTCTTCCGATTTCGCTCGCTGCATTAATTGCAAAGACTACAATCAATGTTTCAGTGCTAAATATAACAAAAAAACAAAAAAATTTGTCAACAAATGTAAAATAGACGTTATGAAACTTGAAAATGAACTCATGACTGTTAGAGATAGAGACTGTTTGAATAATGTGGTCCTCAGGCTAGAAGAAAAGATTGAAATAAACATGGATAAATCTTTAAGGCCTAAAATAAAGAGTGGGAGTTGGAGGACAATCTGGTGGACCCCTGAATTAGATATTTTAAGACAAAAGCTGCATGGAAAAGTTCTCAGATAAAGTGTCTGGATGTGGAGACAAGATTACAAAGGAACATTAATTACAAAAGAGTTTTAGTTTATCAGGACTTATGTTTCTTTTAATTGATTTTGCAAACATGACTAGTCCTGAGTAGGAACAGGGAGCTTACTAAAAGCTATGTTCGTACGTGTGTAGAAGATACAACAAGGATAAGAAGGGTTCAAATTACCCTTTATTTGCTTATCGATTTTACAAACGTTCCCAAACTTCGGGATACAAAGACCAGCCACTTGTGGTCTGAACATAAAAGAATATAAGACTACTAACTAAAATTTAAATAAGAGCTAATTTTTAATATCTTACACGGATGACTAGCACTAAGACTGGCCTTTTAAATTACTACGTCTGTAGTATGCAAACTGCGAAAAACTACAATACGTCTTTAACTTTCAAGAGGGTTAAACCTCTGGCCTTAAAGGCGGACAGTAACTGATGGCAAGCTCGTGCAAAACTCGCA
The DNA here is from genome assembly GCA_000611955.2 of Stegodyphus mimosarum. Lineage (NCBI taxonomy): Eukaryota > Metazoa > Arthropoda > Arachnida > Araneae > Eresidae > Stegodyphus > Stegodyphus mimosarum. Next base: position 324,047 of record KK121214.1, read on the forward strand.
GAAAGAGGGCTCTCTCTCCTTCCTTCTACTCTCTTGGCAAAAAGCCACAACTTAAATACTTAAGCGTTAGCAAATACAGTTTGCATAAACATATTCACTCTTTAATTCTGGCCGGAAGTGGAAAATAAGAGATGATAGTAAAGTTTTAAAATAAAATAAATGTTAGTTAAACTTAAAATCCTTACATACTTCCCGCCAGAGTTAATAAGTTTGAAACTAAGGTCTAAACGACCTTGTTGAAAACTTTTAATTCTAAATTCTAAGTCTTAACGCGAGGCCAATCTTTCGCAAAACCTCCTCACTAAAACTATCTAACCTAGAAATTATGTAAAATGCATTTTGACAATATTTTCTTCAGGGACAATTATTCTTCATCCCTTACATGACCTGAAGAGGAATTTCTTGACTCTTATTGGTTCCTTCCAGCTAGTTTAATCAATTTGTCTAGTAATTTACATGGCAAGTAACATGATCATATATATTTTTTTTCCTTTTAAACTCCATTCTTATTACATTCATACCAAGTCTTAATTATCTCCCCGTGCTCTCTGACCTGAATGGTAAAGAGAGAAACACCAAACATGGTCATGTCTGTATACAAGTGTTCAACACTACCGCCTACAATCAAAACACTAATGTGTTAGAATTCAACATAACAAGACCTCAGAACACACCTTACATTCATCTCTGAACCCTGAGGTGCTACAGTCAAATACCGAAAATCCGCCAACCTGAAATCTGCATTGCCTCTCAAAATATAAACATTGAATTTATAGGTTCTAGGAACCGCAACATGGAGAATGAAATACTGCAGAAAAAATACTTATCCAATAATGACGTCATAATTACCGAATAATAATTATTCTGTTTTAGTGGCAGAAAAAAATCTTAGGCCGGAAGAGGTTGTTAGTATGGATGATGTGTTTAGATGAGCCAACATTGGCATATCAGATAACCGATGATGAAATCATTGGCTCTGTTTTGATCTCGTCACAACAAGAAACGACACCGACACAGGTAGTGAATTTGATACGAGTGAGAAAATACCTTTTAATGAGAGTTTGGAGCATGATGAAAAATAGCTAAAATATTTAGAACAACAGAACTGTGTCACAGAGCAAGAGATTATGACCCTGTAGAATTTACACAAAAAAACTTCTTCTGGAGCACCCTAAAGTTTTAAAACAAACCTCTATCAGAAAAATGTTTGAAACAGGTTTAAAAAAAAATTATGCTTTATTAATATCCCTTATTTTTACATGTCTTTGTTGTATATGTCCTTAATGCTTTAAAATATTCCTGTAATCACTAATATAAATGAATAATATAAATTGTACATAATTTAAGTAAATGTATCTAATATGCATTATTTATCTTACGCTTTTAGTGTGAATATTATGATTTAGTGTTTCTATCCTAAAATCCGCACAACCTCTGGTCCCAAGCATTGCGGATTTCTGGACTTCTACTGTATTCTAAACAAATGCTATGTTTTCCCCTCAGGGAGGAAGGAAAGGTTAGAACCCCCAAATTGAAATATGATCAAAAAAGTATAAAATTTGTGAATATGTTTAAATACCTGGGTGTAGTGATCGATGATAAGTTGTATTTTATAGCATTTAAAGTGAATACAATGGAATATAGAAAACATTTTAAATTATTATAAAAGTACTTTTACTCCGATCATTTTAATAAAAGCTATTTTAATAAAGCTACCAGCAAGGCTTTCTTAGAGCATGATCTGAGTTCAAGCCATCCTAGCGAATCTTACGGTATATCCTTCGATAAAGACTGTGTTTCAACTGGAGAAATTGAAATTTATACAGATGGATCAGGGAGAGCATGGCTGTGCCTTCGTTGTATTTTTCCACTGTATTGAAATTGATTGTCAAACGTTTACTGTAAAACAAGGAAATTCAGTTTATCAAGCAGAATCGCTGGCAATTAAAATGGCTTTATCCTGGATCAAGAAGTTATCTATGGGGTATTACATTAATTTATACTCAGATGCTTTGTCTGCACTTATGGCACTCTGCTGCCCTTTTCAAAAGAATAATATTGTTAATGAAATTAAGTAGATATATTTAGAGCTATGAAACACTCATATTTTTAATTTATATTGGATGTAAGCTCATGCTGGTCGTTATGGGAATGAGAGAGTGGATGCGCTAGCAAAAGATGCCGCCCTGGGGATTGGGATTGAAAAGGTTTCTATTCAAGATTTACTCTAATAGAAGACGAGCATATTAAGGACTAGAAAAACCTGTGGGATCTCTCTGAAGGAAACAAAAATTATCTAAGTTGTTTAAAAATTAGCAAAACGAAGCGAATTTTAGGAGATGTAGGTGTTAATGAAATTCTCACTGTGCATGGAAGGTTCCGTGCTTACTTAAAAAGGTTCCATCTCCAGGTAAATGACATATGTAAAGTTTGTAAAAAATTTGGCGATTCAAAGCACTTCATCGAGGACTGTTGCTTGACTGGAAGTGTGAGAGGAAAATATAAATTTTTAAAAGTTTGAGCATTTATTTAGTAAATTGTTTAGAAAATTTGCAAGTGGTATTATGCAAAATATGAATGAGAATAAGAAGAATCTTGCTATTGAGATATAACAAAGCTGAAAATCATATTGAAAACAGATATGATTGATGTAACCTTATAAATTTGAGATGAGTTTTGATAATATAAAGAAAATTTCAATAATAATAATTGAAAGGAAAATGTATAGATTTAAAACTTAGGAAAAAATACAGAAATGGAGACTATACATACTGATTTCACCGAGAGTTTTTGGAATCTATGTATCTGCTTTATGTGTTGTGATTTTTTTTAATAACCCGTATTTTTTTCATTTGAGTTTCTTACTCAAATGAACATAACTGTTTTGAATGAACTGAACATTCAGTTCATTCAAAACAGTTATATTGTTTTGAATGATTGCCACATGTTTAATAAGTTTCTTATAATCCGTTATTTAACCAGTTATTTTGTTATGTTTATTTAACATTTGTTGGTTGTTGGATTGACCTGTCCTCTCATAGCCATATGGCAGACTTTGCCTGCTAGGTGGGCTGGGGGCTAGTGCTTAGAACTAACTAACCAACCTCCTGAATATGTTACAATATGCTGGATGTGCACTTGGTGCATATCATCCAGCACTGGAAGAGGGTTGGAAATCATCTGATAGTAAACAAAAAATATTTTTGGACAAATGTTTAAAGGCACAGATTAAAAATGTTTGGGTTAAAAAAAAATTCAGCAGAGATGTTTCATCAATTGACTTACAAATTTCATATTTAAAATAATAAATCTAGTTTTGTGCTGATTTTTCACTAGTACAGGGTTGCCACTCAAACAGGAGCATGAAATTCCCCGACTTTTCCAGGTGTGTTTTAAAAAAATTCCAGTCTATCCGCGTAATGCACTTTGGCTAAGGGGTAAATTAATTATGGTACCACTTGAAAACGCAAAAATTTGCCTATTAGATATGACTTAAGTATAATATATAATCTCCAAAGCTATTAAAACTATAATAGGAGTTGTTTTATCCACTGAAGCTTAAGATTAGAATCTGCCCAATGTGGACCAAAAAATGTCTTTTTTTGCAGACATTTTGCAGCTAAATAGAAGAAAGAAATCTATTTAATGATATTTTAAAATAAATTCAGGTATTTTATATTTATTTAGCAGCATACATAAGCAAAAAATATGTGCTCTAAATTTCGTGATGTTATGCCATCATACTGCTAGAATTAGTTTCAGGATTATGCCAGAGAAAATTTCCAAAAATTTGAAAGTATTATTTACTAATAATAAATAAATATAGAGGGAAGAAGCAACATTAAATGATAGGAATAACATTAAAATAATTAGAAACTGAATTACAATAATGAATGATATTTTGGCTAATATATTAAATGGTTAGCTTAGATGACAGATTACTATTTTTTTATTTTACTGCAGAATGACAAATAAGGCATTTACTAAAAAGGAAAAAAAAAATTGTTTTAAAGATTTTGCGGTAAAATTCTAGTATACGATATGGCTTTAGCACACTTTTGAAAACTGCCACTAACACGAAAATGACCCGTTTACTGCTCATCATAATGTCGTCAAATCCTCTGTGTATGATACATGGAGGATAACGTAACCTCTGTGGTACTGTGTACTAGGATTAAACTAATTCTGTTTTATACAAGAATATGCGTTTTCTTTAGTTCAACATGCACGTGCAAGTCTGTTGGTTCTCGAGGTTATTGGTAAACAAAGTTGCTGGAAACTTGCTTTTCCTCTCTAAAAGACATTCTGATTGGAGCATTGAAAATTTGCTCTATGCCAGCTGCCCGAATGATGCTGACACGTGCCAAGAAAGTGATTGCTTCCAACATTGGTGCAAAGCTAGTTTTTTTGGGGGGGAGGCAATCACTTTATGAAATTCCCTGACCTTGCCCCGATTTTGACTAAAATGTTTAAATTCCCTGATGTTTTTTCTCAGTTTTCGAATTTTCTCACTTCTTTTGGTTTTCCAGTTAGTGTGGCAACCCTGATAGTATTTTTTCTATTATCGTTTTCTTTAAATATGCAGGAAGTCTTTTTCCTCCCTAATAAAAAATTACATTTAATTTGTACTATACAGTACAAAGTCCGAGATCCGGTTGTCCATTATCCGAAATGATCTAAAATCCGGACCTTAAAGCCACCAAGAAATTTTTTTTTAATTCCTTAGGCATGCGCATTTGATTTTTTTTTCCATGAGAAAACATGTGAAGAATCCTGATTCTTAATTTCACTTCGGCACTAAAACACCTCATTATTGAAGAAATAATAGGGTTGCCACGGTACCCCGAAAATCGGTAAAAGTCAGGGAATTCGAAAATTTACCAAAAAATTCTGGGAAAAGTCAGTGAATTTAGATATTTCAGTCAAAATCTGGAAAAGTCGGAATTTCATACAGTGATCCCAAAGAAAAAAGTAAGTTCTGCGCCGACGGTGTTCGCCAAAAAAAGCGATCACTCTTTTGCTAAACTATGTATCATGTGAGCGTCATTCGGGCAGCTAGCATAGAGCCAATATCCACAGCTCCAATCAGATTGTATTTTAGAAAGGCAAAGCAAGTTTCCATCAGCTTTGGTTTCCAGTAACCCCGAGAATTGAGAGACTAGCATGTGCATGTTGAACTAAAGAAAATACATATTCTTGTGTAAAACAAAATTGGTTTATTCCCAGTACACGGTGCCATGGAGGTTAGAATAGCCTCCATGTGTTCTTTTCTAACCTCCATGTACAGTACACACGGGATTTGAAGATATGATGATAAGCAGCAAACGGGTCGTTTTGGTGTCGGCGGCAATTTTCAAAATCCTGCCAACGCCACAGCGTGTACGAGGATTTTACCGCAAAATCTTTTAAACATTTTTTTTTTTCTTTTTAATAAATGCCTTTGTCTTTTTAGAGTATTAAAAAAAAAATAGTAAAAATATTCGCCAAAATGTCGTTGATTATTGTAATTGAGTTTTTAATTATTTTAATGTTATTCATGCCACTTAATGTTGCTTCTTCCCTCTAAATATATTTATTAGTAAATAATACTTTCAAATTTCAGGAAATTTTCTCTGGTATAATCCTGAAAGTAATTTTAGCAGTATGATGACGTAACATCACGGAATTTCATGCACATATTTTTTCCTTATGTATGCTGCTAAATAAATATAAAATACCTGAATTTATTTTAAAATATCATTAAAGAGATTTCTTTCTGTCATTTAGTTGTAAAATTTCTGAAAAAAAAAGACTTTTGTTTAATCCAGTTTGTGCAGATTCTAATCTCAAATTTCAATGGAGAAAACTACTCTTATTATACTTGTAAAGCTTTGGGGTTTATATATATATAATTTTGTGTTTTTATCTGGTACCATAATTAATTTACCTCTTAGCCTAGCCAAAGTGCATTACGTGGATAGACTGGAATTTTCTTAAAACACACCTGGAAAAGTCGGAATTTCGTTCTTCTGTTTGAGCGGCAACCCTGAAATAATCATTTTAGCATAAATTTATGTGATCAATCATTTGGCTCTGTAGCTGCGCATTTGCTTGGCATACATCTCAAATATATTATCTAATATTTTATATCCCTAACTCCAACTTACCAAATCATTATTTATTATATTTTGCTCTCATCACTGTATATTTATCAACACATGACAACTTGAGTAATGACTCATGCAGCTATCCTAAACAATTTTTTTTATGTTTAAAATTGAATAACAAAGAGTATAGAAACCTTTCATGTTGGCATTACGCTTGGCAATGATTATGAATTTAAGTTAAATGCTCTAAATGTTGTGAAGGAAAAATAAAAAAAAATTTCTTTCCATATGCTAAAAATAGATTTTCTCAATGATATTCATAGGCCAAAAGATTACATTTAGTACTATTTGAATTAAGAATAACTGATTTTTTATTCACGTAAACCCAGAACCGGTACCAAACAGGTTCTATACTTCCACCTATATGCAACATAATAACTTTATGTATTATACACTGGTGTGCAAAACTTAAGCAGCAATGTAAAAATTTAGCAGATAGCCATGAAATTGCAGAAAAGGAGGTCTGGAGATCAGTACAATGAACATGTAAGTCAGTAGAAACGTCATGCATATGCAAATATCAGGAACGAAACGTCAGAGGCGATGTGAGCGTACACAAAACGCGTGATTTCGGCGCGCGCAGCTCAACAGTAGAATTTAAAAGGAAGGAAGGAGACGTAATTCAACATATTCACTGCAAGTGCCAGCGATTCAGTTCTTGAAATATGGCTACAAGAAATCACCTGCACGACTTCACACGTGGAAGAATGATCGGAGAGCTGGAAGAGGGGCGTACTGTCACCAGTGTAGCTGCAGAGTTCGGAATCAACAAAAGTGTCGTTTCACCTGCTTTGAAAGCATTCCAAACCACAGGTACAGCTGTTAGCAAGGTTGGTGGTGGCCGCCCGAGGACGACGTCTGCAGGGGGTGACCGATATATTGTCCTGCAGGCGAAAAGAGGCTGACAGCAGTCAGCAAGCGCCATCACAACTCTGTACAGCAACGGGGCGACAAGTGTCACGGTTTATTGTGGCCAGACGGCTTCACAAAGGGGGCCTATTCGCCCACTGTCCTGAACGCTCACCGACGCCACCATTTACAGTGGTGCAGAGAGCACAAAATCTGGACAACTGATCAATGGAGTCGTGTCCTCATTACGGATGAGAGTCGTTCAATACCAGAAGCGATTCTCAACGCGTTTTGATTTAGAGAGAGGGCGGGACCCGGTTTTATCCCAGTAATATCAAGGAAAGACACCGTAACTGTAGTTCTGGAGTTCTTGTCTGGGGAGGCATTATGCTAAACGTGCGAACTGAGCTCCACATTTTCTACTAAGGGTCTGTAACTGGGAATCGCTATTGTGAGGAGGTACTCCTTCCCCACGTGCGTCTGCTCCGAGGTGTCATTGGCTCAGACTTAATTTTTATGGATGATAATGCATGGCCACATCGGACTCTTGCTGTTGAGGAACTACTGGAAAGTGGAGATATTACTCAAATGGATTAGCCAGCGTACTCTCCAGATTTAAATCCCGTCGAACATGTGTGGGATGCCTTGGGGAGACGCATTGCACCACGCTTGCATTCTCCGGAGAACACCCAACAACTCAAACAGATGCTGATTGAGGAATGGGCACTCGTACTGCAAGAAATGTTGCACCCGCTGGTTCTGAGTATGCGGAGACTGTGTGAAGCAACCATTGCAGTAAGGGGAGGGCATATCCCATATTAAGGAACATCTGCTTGTTGTTCTTCCTCTTGGATAGACAATCATGAGTCACGATACTATGCGTTCAGTAAAGCTTGTTTTTGCTTGATTCCATACCATATGCATTGTATTCCTTTTTCAGGTCCGATGATTTCGTCATCCTTTACGTGCATAATACTCTCCTTCATTACTGCATTCCATGTCTCTCAGATGGTTTCTCGTGGAGTTATGGCAAAAACCCCTGCTGTTGCTTAAGTTTTCCACACCAGTGTATTTAAGGATTAGTTTCTGTTATTTCTGACTCCAAATAAAGCTATCGATCAGAGAGAAATGGAGGAGTTGATAGAGCGGCTGCTGGAGCCGTTTATGATCATTGGGGATTTGAACCGGGGGGAATTTTCGGGAAGTAGAGATACAAATCCTCGAGGTAGACAAACTGAGCAGTTGATTGAAGATCATTGCCTTTGTCTTGTCAATAATGGTCAGGATACCTACTTCCATGAGCCAACAAGGACATTTCACTCTCTTGATCTGGCCACCATCTCTCTTGCCCTTCTGCACGTTTAGTGTTGTAGATGTTCCTTACAATAGTGATCATTCCCCGATATTTGTTACATTTGCAGGGGAAAGAATGAGTCCCGTCATAAGACCCTTACACTTTAGATTTGAAAGGACAGACTGGGAGCTTTTCTCCTCTCTTGCGGAGCTCACAGGAGTTGTGAACGATGTGCCAGTCGAGGATGTTTTGAAATATATTACTGACATTAATAATCCAAGCGGCTACAGCCTCTATACCTCTAAACTCAGCAGAGCTTCCAAAATACTCGAAACCATGGTGGAACCACGAGTGCCAGAAAACCCGAGACAGCGGAGAAAAGCCTGGGGACGTTTTCGAAGATATCTGACTCTACCAAATATTATTGCTTTCAAAAAAGCCAAAGCAAATGTACGGAAAATACGATGGTGGAGTAAGAGGGATTCCTGGGTATCCTATGTGCCTGAGATAACAACCTCCAGTAAATGAGCATGGG
>KK121214.1:332936-357171 GCA_000611955.2 Stegodyphus mimosarum
AGAGTTAGAAAAGCATGTGGAATAGACCGAGAGCTCTTTCCATCCTGGAAAAAGATGGCTGAGCTATCAGCACAGTGGAAGAAATTGCAAACACTCTTGGTGAAGCTTTTGGAGCCATCTCTAATGACCTCTAAGCTGCATGCTCAAAATATTCCCGTTAAGTTCAACTTGGAGCCTTACAATTGTGAATTTTCCCTGTTTGAGTTACGGAGAGCTTTATTACCAACACATAGGTCTTGCCCCGGTCCAGATGTCATCAGCTACGAAATGCTGAAGTATCTTTCCTGTAAGTCATTGAATGCTCTTTTCACTTTGTATAATCAGATGTGGAAGGAGCATAACTTTCCCAATGCATCGAAGAAAGCGGTTGTCATTCCTGTACCTAAACCAGGGAAAGATCCAGAGAATCCCACCAACTACAGACCCATCACCCTTACTAGTTGTGTTTGCAAGCTTTTTGAAAAAATGGTGAACTGCCACTTGGTCTATTATTTAGAAAAGAATAATGCAATTTCCCCTTACCAAAGTAGTTTGCGTAAGGGCAGAATGACTATTGATAATATGTTCCTTTTGGAAATCTCGATTCGGAAAGCCTTTGTCAAAAGAAACCATCTAGTCTTTGTGTTTTTTGACATAGAATAGGCATGGAGACATGGGATTTTGCTTGACCTTTATACCAATGGATTACGTGTCAACTTGCCAATATTTCTGAAAAATTTTTTGAAGGGTAGGACTTTTCAAGTTACGATTGGCTCCGTTATATCTCTCAAGAAGAGGGTGGGCCTCAAGGCTGTATATTAAGCGTTGTTCAGCTTAAACATTAACTCTATTCTAAAAGAACTTCCTCCTACGGTTTCAGGTTCCGTATATGTTGACAATCTTCATATTTGCTGTCGAGGTGCAGACATGAGATATGTAGAGAGGCAATTGCAAATAACTCTTATATAGCAATCCAGCAATGGTCAAAGAAAGAAGAATTTAGTTTTTCTAAACAGAAGACTGTATGCATACACTTTTGCAGGAAGTGCAACCTCCATCCTGAGCCTGAGCTGTATCTTAAAGGATCACGATTCCAGTGGAACCCAAATTAAAATTTTTAGAAGTGATGCTCTAGTGAAAATTGACTTTCCTTCCACATATCCTGTACGTACGGAAAAAGTGTTTTAAGACACTGAATCTTTTGAAAGTACTGGCGAACACCTCCTGGGGTGCAGACTGTGCCTCGTTACTCCAGATCTATAGACTACAAACTAGATTACGGCTCAGTTGTTTATGGTTCTGCACAGCCTTCCATGCTACTAAAACTAGATCTTGTTCATCATCAGGCCCTGAGTATATCCTCTGGTTCGTTTAGAACATCTCCAGTCCAGAGTCTATATATTGACTGCCGTGAATGGTCGCTCTAGTTATTAAGGCATGAACAGTGATCTCTCTGCTGCTATTTCCATGTGTTGTCACTTCCTGATCATCCAAACCATGTTAATTTCATTCATGACAGTTAAAAGTTCTTGTTTGAGGCCAGGCCATTCCATGTACACTCACTTAGGGTTAACTCACTAATCGAGGAATTCCACATGACAGATCTCACTACCCAACTATTAAAGCTTTTTGAAATCTCACCTTGGGAGGATGCTAAGATTCAGCTTCTAGATATTTTCTAGCATTTTGGCAAGAAAGATACTAACAAGTTTGTGTTCAGACCACAGGCGCAAATACACTAGTTACGTTCCCTTATATATGGATGGGGCGAAAGGAGTAGGACATATTGGTGCCTCATTTGTTATTGAAGACCACTTGGAGGGTAAAAGACTGCATGATGCCTGCTCAGTCTTCAACTGAGAATTAAATGCTGTATATTATGCACTTTTCATTTATTTCAAAGCTGCATCAAAGACAATTCATTATGTATACAGACTCGTTTAGTGCTTTGAAATCCTTAAATTCATGTTATAATACTCAGAATCCCATCGTGGTTGATATTTTAAACCTTAATCTGAAATTGAAAAGCCTTGGGTATGACATCCTGTACTGTTGGGTTCCAGGACATGTGGGTGTAAAATGGAACGAGCTAGCAGACATTACAGCCAAATCTGCGGTTCATCTAGCACATTGCTTCACCCCTTTTAATGACATCCGTGAAGTCATCAAGAACAGACTGTTGATCAAATGGCAGTAACTCTGGGATGTCCAGATAGAATATAAGCTTAAAAGAGTCAAACCAAAAATTGAATGTTGGGAGCCCACTAGGAGCTAGAAAGAGGAATTTTTTATAACCTGTCTGAGAATCGGTCACTCGTATATTACACACAGTTATCTGTTAAAAGCTGAGAGTGAAACGGTATACCCAAACTGTTATTCTGTAATGTCACTTTGTTATTTTTTAACAGAGTGTCTGTATTTTAAAAATCTTCAAAACATTTTAAGAAATGTGACTTGCCTCTGGAGCATATAATTGGGAAAGAGGCCAACCCAAATTTATTCAATTACATGAAAGAGACAGGTATTCATTATTTAATTTAATTTGAGTTTCATGTCCTGTCTTGTTTTTAATAGTATGTATTTTAATGAATTTTATGTTTGATGGCTTTAGTCTTATGTATCTGTGATAAGTATGTGAGGTGTGTGTGGTTGTTTATTTTGGAGCATTTTATCATTGTACTCACTATCATTGTATATCATTTTCATCATTCTATTTTATGCTACTGGTATTTTATCTAGTCTGTTTTTATGTCTATTTAAGAATATTTGACATGTGTTTTGGCACATATAATCATAAATGTTTTGTGCCAGGATACCAGCTACTACTGCTACTGGCATTGGAAAGTCAACTATGTACAACATAACAGAAAAAAAGAACTTTATAAATTTTTGTGGATTCCGACACCCCACTCGCAATGAATAACAGAAAAGTTATCCGCTATGCTAAAAGTTACGATCATGACAAAGTGATGGTTGCATGGTCAGAGACGCAGCGAGGGCATGCCATTGGCAGGTCCAATGCTAATGGACCAAACCAAAGTATTTCATGAAGAAACTGAAACTGAGAACTTAGAAACTGAGTGCACATATTCAATAAACTCGTTAACCAAATTTTAAAGTCACTGTAGTATAAAGCAATTAAAAATTTCATTTGAAAATGCTTCAGCTGACACTGAAGCTGTTGAACTATTTGCAGATGAACTCATTAATAGTGAAACATTTTCTCCAGGGCAAATTTATAGTGCTGGTGAAACTGGTATTTTCTGGCAATATGTACTGCGAAGTACCTTTGCAACCTCTACAGAAGCGGTAATAAATGAAGATGATATAACAGTTTTTCATTGCGATCACAATGCTTCAGTCATCAATCAATTAATGGACGCAATATCTAGTATTGTTCTAGATTCAGACAATACCGCTATTGATAGTGAAGAAGGGACAGAGAGGTTACTGAAAACGAAAAAATTTTGATGGACGAGTTAGTTGGAATTTTCGAGACAGTAACAACAGGACTTGAACAGTGAAACTTTCTTAACTCTCTGTCCATAGAATTGAAGAGAAAGTATTAGCAAAAAAAGAAGAAGCAACTTAAGAAATTTACATTCAAAGAAATGTTTAATAAAATAAACAAATAAATATTAAGCGCCTTTTGTGAATTTTGATACCATTTAAATCATAAATGCTTCATTATTTCATGAACCACAATTTCATATTGTTAAATTTGCTGCACCAGTAAGAAAGCAAATAGCAGTATCTTATTTATTGTGCTTATAGAACGCTGGTCTTCAAACTGTTCTGCAAAACCCTGGGGTTCCATGAGTCAAAATGCAAATTCAGAGAGCAAATTATAAAGCACTTGCTCTATCTGAGTATTTATATACTAAAAATTATAAAAGATACATTTAGTTATCTTTGAAAATTAATCAGAAGCTTCGTGGGGGAGGGCGACTTCATCACTTTGTAAAAAAATACAGCACACCTCTTGCTAAATATAATGCAGGAGAAGATGATGTTTGGAGCACGAATTAATGCTATTAATGAGTAAATTACCTTAATATTATGTTAATTTTTTTAATAAAAAGTATGTACTTTTCTTTACATAAAGTGCCTATGAAATATTGATCATCTTGAAATATTTTTTAATATAATCCCCCACCCCAAGGGTGTAATGATGTTCTCAGGAAGAATCTTATGCTTCTAAATGTTCCATGAGTCAAGAAAGTCTGAAGATCACTGATATAGAGTTGGATGGGTAGAAGATATTTAATTTGCAGGTGGTTTGGGTACACAGCATGCAGAACTCAGTTTACAGAGCTGCTATGTTTGGCAGCAAGAACACTTGTAATCTGGCTGAGTATCAAGTCAAACTGAGCTTGGATGATAGATAAAGGTATGGCTTCAACTCTATGCCAGAGTCTCTCGCACTTCAGCCAACTATATGCTCAATAACTGTAACCAACTTTATGCTCAATTGCAGTGGCTAGCAAGTCATGATGTGTCAGTCTTTGAACTACCCATGACTAGATGTTCTGAATGGTTGAGAGATCTAGAGAATGTGTTGGCCAGGCCAACAGTACAACACCCCTATCTGTATTGAGGAAGGTCAGCATAACATAGAGTTGTGCATTATCATGTTGAAAGATGACAGCATGTAAGCCTCGAAGGTAGGGTACAGCGACGGCCCTTAACATGACAGAAATGTAAAGGCAGTTGTGTGCATTACCAGTTAAGGAAAAAAGAGGTGTCTAAGATATGTGCGCGGTGGGATCCCATACCAGCGGGGCAGTGTTTACAAAACCAAGATTAGTCTGAAAAGATGGCATGGTGCTACTTCTGTTTTCAGTGTCATCTTTCGTTGTGCCACTATAAGTGTACTTGTCTCTGCTGCGGATGTCATCACATCAGTGAAGTTGCTGACTTGGTACATGACACGGCTGTACGATCTTGCGAGGCCGAAATAACAACATATATTTCCTCTTGGGCGTCAGTGATGTGGGGCCACTGAGATCCTGCATGACATGTAAGGTGGTCCTCCTGAACCCATTGATTTCATATATACCTGACTGTTGTGTCGATAGCTCAATGATCACCACAGTTTATAATAACTACGCTGGTTGGTTACTTTATTAATACACATATTTAAATTACAATTACTCCTCATTAACTCGTGGCTGTAACCAGCCCTCACACACCGTCGATGGCAGTTCTCAAACTCGTCTGATCAAGACATTACAGATGCGCATGTGCAGATTACCTTACAGATGCGCAGGCGCGAACATGCCGCCCCGCGTTGCAATGCGTAGCATTCAACTATTGTAATTAAGATATATTATAAAGAAATTTAAACAAGTATATTACAAACAATTTTGAACAAGTACTACTACATAAAATAATAGTAAGTACATTAATAATTAAGAGATAAAATACATAAGTTAAAATTTTTTAAGCAATAAAACAAACAGATTCTACCATAAACTTCACAATGATAATGAATGCCATACACATAGTAACTACATAATAATAGTAATTACATAAAAAAAATTACTTATCAATAGGTAAAATACAAATCTTTGAAATGGGTCTTTTGTAAACTCCAGATTGAGTTTTGACTTTAACCACTCTGACCCGATTATCTTTACCAAAATAAAGCTTTATTATTCTGCCTAATACCCATTTTTACGGCGGTAGATTTTCATCTTTCACAAGTACTAACTCATTTATTTTTACATTGTCCTTTTCTACCATCCACTTGGACCTCTGTTGCAAATTATTCAGATATTGTATATGCCATTTCTTCCAAAAAGCTTGAATTAATTTTGTCAGTCTTTTCCAATTACATAATCGATTATCTTTAACTTCAGTTAAACTTGGCTCTATAAGAGTATTTAAGGGTCTGCCAATTAAAAAATGAGCAGGTGTTAACACATCATAGACATCACTATCGGACGACAGAGGTACAAGCGGTCTTGAATTTAGAATTCCTTCTATTTGGTTAACGGGTGTTAGGAATTCTTCATAACTCAATCTGGAATTACCCAAAACTCTCTTAAAATGATACTTAAACGCTTTAACTCCACTTTCCCAGAGCCCACCAAAGTTAGGTGCTCTCGGTGGAAGAAAGTTACACATAATTCCCTCAGTTGACATATAACTAGCAAGGCTATTGTCTGGTTTTAAAACTAAATTGCGTAACCTAGAAATCTCCTTATTTGCTCCTATGAAATTTGTGGCATTGTCTGAAAATAGTTTTGAACATAAGCCTCTACAAGCCACAAATCTCTTTAAACACGCTACAAGGCCTCTGATGTTAATTTATGGTAAATTCCCTTCCTTAGCTGTTTATACTTAACAAGGAATGGGCCACAAAAATCCACACCTGAGCAGTTAAATGGGAAGTCAGGTGTCACCCTTTCTTTTGGTAAATCACCCATTAATTGTTCAACTCCAATGGGCTTAGCTCTAAAACACTTAATGCAATCGTGCACAATTTTTCTACAAGTAGCCTTACCCTGAACTGGCCAAAACTTTTGTCTCACATAATGAAGCAAAGCAGTAGGCCCTAAATGAAAGTATCGTTTGTGATAGAATTCTAAAATGAGTTTAGTTAATTTATGACCTTTAGGCAGTATAATTGTTAATTTACTGTTGAAGCTTATATTAGCATGCTTTATTCTGCCGCTCACTCTTAGTACTCCCTCTTTGTCTAAAAAAGGATTTAAACATTTTATCTTACTTTTGCCAGGAACATTTGTTTTTAGGCGTAAACATTTTATTTCCTCTGAAAATTCTTTACTTTGAATCTCCTTAATTAAGAAAATTTCCCCATTGTTGGTTTCTTCCGTTGTCAAGGGCCCAAGTCTCCTGTTTGAACTCTTCAGGTTGTGGATAAATCTGAAAAGATAACTTATAACATGCAATATTTTAGTATAATTATTACTAATATTAAGTAACTCTTCAATAAAGGTGCTAACAGCAACAGTAAGAACAAGTGAGTCATTATTTTCTGATTGTTTAAGTTCACTAGTAAACTCGTCTCTTATGACAGACACAGGAATTTCACGATTAGGATACTCTCGATCAGTTAGAAAAGTAGGTCCCTCGAACCATAATTTATTCTTAACCAATTTCTCAGGATTCATCCCTCTTGAGATAAGATCTGCCGGATTGTTCTCAGAAGATACGTGTCGCCATTGCTGAACTTTTGTCAAGTTCTGGATTGTTGAGACACGATTCGCAACAAAAGTTTTTAGAAAGTAAGGCTCTTTTCGTAACCAGGAAAGAACAATCATCGAATCACTCCACAGGAAGATGTCAACCGTCTTTAGTTGCAATGCACTCCTCACTTTTGTCATCAATTTTGCTAAAAGAACAGCCGCACACAGTTCTAATCTCGGTATTGTAGTTTGCTTAAGGGGTGATACACGTGATTTACTACAAACCAGATTCACTTCGAAGGCACCTTTTTCTGATGTGGATTTGCAGTAGATGACACAACCATAAGCAGATTCGGAAGCATCTGCGAATCCGTGAAGTTCAATATGCACTGCATTTTCTATTAGTATGCATCTTTTAACACTGACCTTATTTATTGCTGGCAAGGACTTGATGAAATTTTCCCATTCTTGCGCCTCCGTCTCAGGAAGCGGATCTCTCCAGTCCAACTTCAAACACCACAGTTTTTGCAGAAAGATTTTAGCTTTTGTTACCACAGGTCCCAAAAGTCCTAGGGGGTCAAATATACGTGCAATTGTTGAAAGCACTGATCTCTTTGTAGGCTGAGCTATGCCTTCCACCTGAATTTGAAAGGCGAATTGGTCGATGGTAGGTTTCCAAATAACACCCAATGCTTTAGATTCTTCTGATTCACCAAGGGAATATATTTTGTCGTTTGTTTGGCACAGTTCAGTAGCATTACTACACCACTTATGGAGTAACATACCTCCACTCTTCAAAATGCCTATTAACTGATTCTGGAGTTCTAATGCAGAACTTAACGACTCAGCTCCAGACAGAATATCGTCCATGTACATATCTTCTCTCAGTACAGGTGCTGCTAAAGGAAACTTATCTCCTTCGTCCTTTGACAGCTGTACAAGTGTCCTCATTGCTAAAAATGGTGCACTCACAGTACCATAGGTAACGGTGGTTAACTCAAAGTTTTTAACTGGCTTGTCAATGCCTTCTTTCCACAAAATTCTTTGCAACTTCCTCTGATCTGGATGGATAGAAATAGCTCGATACATCTTTTGTATGTCTGCGGTGAAAGCAAAAATATATTTTCTGAATCTCAGCATAATTGAGAATAAATCTTCTTGTATTACACCGCCATTATACTGTATAGAATTTAGAGAATTTCCTTTGGTTGTCAAAGAAGAAGCGTTAAATACTACTCTCAAGGGAGTCGACTTACTCTTCTCTTCTCCCCTATATACTCCAATGTGAGGAATATAATATGATCCTTGTGTCTCCTCGCTTTCACTAATCTCAACCAAGTGTCCTAACTGTTGATATTCTTTTAAAAAATCTGAATATAATTTTGAATATTCTGGATTCTTTGCTAAACGTTTCCATAAGGAATTTAATTTACTCATTGCAATTTCTTTAGAACTTCCTAAAGTGTCAGGATCCTCCTTTAACGGCATTTTAACAACGTACCTACCGGTTTTATCTCGCGTATAATTTTCTACAAAATGTTTCTCACAAATTAAAGATTCTTTGTTTTGTGGTTTAATAGTTTCAATATTCTCTAATTCCCAAAATTTTCTAAGAGTTTTATCTAAATTGTCTTCTTCCTTTACCAACCCACAATGAATCCTGGTTTCAGTCTCTGTTGGAATACTTCCAGACACTATAAAACCAAAAACTGTATCTTGAAAAATAAGATCAGGATTATTCATTCGAATTTGACTCGGTTTCAAAAATTCATAAAAAACTCCCGCTCCCAGCAACATATCTACCCTTTCTGGAATATTAAATCTTTCATCTGCTAACTTTACATTAGGAATATCTTGCACTGAAATTTTAATTTTCCGAGAAGGTGTTAAATCAGCAGATATTTTTGGAATTACTAAAAAGTCTAAATTCTTTATAAAAGTTCCTTCTTTATTGCATATAGAAGCATTAATTTTATGCTTTATTGTGAAAGTAGCATCATTAATTCCTGAAACCGAAATGTTTGTTTTTTCTTTCTCTAACTGCAAATGCTCTACTAAATTACGTGTCAAAAAGTTTGACATACTGCCGCCATCCAGCAGACACTTTACTCTGTGTTTCCTTCCCTCGTTATCAATTAAAAAACATACGATGGTTGAAAGCAAAACTGCATTTTGTTTATTCGAATAGTTACTAATAAATGCTTTTTGAACGAACTCCTGCGCATTAACATTCAAGGTCGATGCGTCATCTCGTTTAGGAACGTTGCAGTCAGATACATTTGTTTTGTTTTTATTTTGTTCCGATGAAGAACATTCCTTCTCCTTTAGGATATTTGCTTTGGGAAAATGAATAGTCTTGTGGTGTCGTTTTTGACAAAAACAAGAATATTTAGATGGACAATTTGATACTGAATGCATATGTAAACAATTAAAGCATAATTTGTTAGATTTCACAACCTGTACTCTTTCTTGTACCGGTAATTTTAAATACGATGGACATTTTGCCAAACCGTGATGCTCATGGCACAAGATGCAGTTCTCTGTTTTAACATCTGACAAAAACACTTTAGCTACACTTTTTGAGCTGTTATATTTACGACTAATATGAGAACTCTCAGTAAGAGGTTTTCCTCGTGACGTGAAATATAAATCGATTTCTTTACCTAACTCACTAGGTGAAAACCATGAATCACCTTGCCGCACTGAAATGTGAGAAGCCGTTTCTTTATCTAAAGATTGGTATAACCTGTCTGAAACTATCAGTTGTTTCAGGGTCTCGAAATCAGTTACCTTCCTTAATTTTAAATAATAATCCCAACTAGTTACTAGACGTGAAGCGAACTGTACATGAGTTTCATGTGGTTGTTTAATCGTTTTTCTAAAATTTTCTAAACACGAATATGGTGTTGGTTGAAACTCTTTCAGAACTACTTCTTTTACTTTTTCATAATTCGCGATATCTTTATCATGTAAATAGGTTATTATATTCGAAGCTTTATCTCCTAGCAAATTTAACAGAATTTCTGCCTTATAGTTCTCCGAGACATTTTTTGTAATAAACGCTCGTTCTAATGACGAAAAGAAAAAACCCCAATTTTCAGGACGTATAGGAATTTTTACAGTTAAAGTTCTGATACTTTTAATTAATTGATCTAGTGACTCTGATTTTGTTTCGATTTCGTTCACACCATCAAGTTTTGTTTCTGCTTTAAGCTTAGCCAACTCTAACTCATTCTTTGATCTTTCAAGTTTTATTTGTTCTAACTTGAAAAGTTTTTGCTCTTCTTGTTTCCTATTTTCTATAACAGAGTTTGCTATCTCTTTTACTAAATCTTGTTTAGTTTTAAAAATTTCACTATTCTCAATAATATCAGTTAAATCTGCTATAGTCATTTTTTCATCAACATTTAGATTGATTTCTAAGGCAATAAGCCTTAAATCTTCTTTTTTAGCACCCTTAAATAACATTGTTATTTATAACAGAACAAATCACAGAATGTACAGAATTAGCAAGAGAGGAATCACTTACCTCTCCAGTGATCCACTTTCGATGAATATCCTTATCCAAAATTAGCACTATTCGTTGAAAAGAACAAGCAGGGAATACTGGCAAACACAAACACTCCTGCGTTTTCGATGATTAATTTCACGCAACGTAGTGATTTTCAAAACTGAAACACCATGCATTCACGCATAAAATCAATTCACAGTTCTCCGGCGACTTCGACCAGATATGTTGTGTCGATAGCTCAAAGATCACCACACTTATAATTAGTACGCTGGTTCGTTACTTTATTAATACACATATTTAAATTACAATTACTCCTCATTAACTCGTGGCTGTAACCAGCCCTCACACACCGTCGATGGCAGTTCTCAAACTCGTCTGATCAAGACATTACAGATGCGCATGTGCAGATTACCTTACAGATGCGCAGGCGCGAACACTGACAGTCTTGGGATCCCAGTCACCATGAGCAGTAATATCACACAACAATAAACAGCAGTCCTGATAGGCCATGGTCAAATTCTGATGTGCTGGTAAGAGCTGCTTCTTACACAATGCATAGCACAACCTTTATACAAAACAGTGTTTAAATGCAATTTCCAAAGGAGAAATCTGCTGTACATTTTTCCCATGTATATGCAGTGTAGAGGGCATTATACATACTTGCTTTGTGCACATGAGCTAGAATGCTAATCGTTTGTATATTCCAGCATATATATCTTTCATGCATATTTGACATTAGTTGCTTGCCATCTTCATGATGTAGCAATTTTAATGTCATTTGAGATTATGGACCTCTGGAATGATTTAACAAGTTTCAATGAATTTGTCAGATTATATCAAATCTTTTTTAGTATTTTATGTGCTGTGTTGGTAAATTGTGTTTGTTGATAATCTAACTAAATGAGTGATTTGTTCTTCAAAATTTCTGAAAGAATGATTGGCCCAAGTCTGATGGGATTTCTCATAAATTTCACAGCAGCAGGAAAATGCGTTAAGTACAAATCACGTGTGCGCATTTTCATAATCAAATAAATAAATCATCCATGATCTTGGTATACTTCATGATCACAGCAACTAGTAAAAGTAAAAGCAAGTTCCGTGCCAATGATTGCATTTTACTGCAATCTGGAATTTGCTGGTTTTTTTTTTTAGTCTAAAGGGACTTTGCTCCTGAAGGACTATTGTTTTCGTTTTGCGATTTTGCATTAAAAGTCTGAATCACTTTTCAAACTGTTTCCACCAAATCTTGCAGCGCTGTATTACATTTAAAGAAATTAAATAATGAAGAATCTGCATAAATGTATGTATATTTCTCCAAATGTGATAAAACAGCGGTACCTAGAGCCATCCAAGTTTGAATAACGTATGTTTCCACCCGAATATGCGCATCTGGAAGCCCAAATTTGGAATTTGTTTTATTATCTATTCCATGTTTTGTAAAACTGTAACGAATTTTCGATGAACAAACTGAAACGATTTAAAAGTGAGCAATGGCAACACTCTACGGGGGAGGGACCTTTTTATTTAAAGCACGCGTAACTGTGTATCGGAAATTCCAAAGATATACTCATTTTAAAATTATTTTGCGATATTGCTGTTGAACTGAATTTTATTAAAATCTGAAACCTTTCAGATTTTTCTTTCTTCTTTCTTTATTTCCTCTGTTTAGTAAGAAAATAAGAAGGAACTAGCATCGACTTCTTCTGTTACTCCATATCCCTTTTGCTAGTGTGAATATTTATGTTAAGTATGCTTCTCAACCATGAATTGAGCTGTTGTGAATTCAGTATTAAACAATTACTACATTCTTTATTTGAATCTCATATTTTAGTACACCAATACCGCAGTATGAACAATACTGTTGTAAGAAGGTACATCAGGTATAAGAAGTTATTATTGTGCAAGCATAAATCATACATAATTGACATTGATGCCATTAATTGATTTTTAAATGGCTTAGTTTTTTATGCCGACTATTATGTTTAACAACTTGTTCTTTTGCAAAAAATTATCCTGTATTATAGTATAGATATACCTCGCATAGCCCTAACAACTGGTTCTGCCTGTAGCCTTGAACTGTTTGAAACTGGATTAATCAGTAAGCTAAATACATATAGAAAGACAATTGGTATAAAAATTCCTCTGTCTTTCTGTAAATAAAATGCAGTTAATAAAGAAATATTTTTTTTAAATGCATGTCTTTTTTAATTCGGTTTTTTCTCTAAAAAATTGCATTATTGATGTTATTTTGTATATTTTTCTTTATCCTTTTCTCTTCATATATTTCTTTGTAGTAATGAATTACATTGTGTATATTGCATCAGATTGTGAAGCTGTACTGTTTTGAGATTACTTCTATAATACATTCTGACAAGATTTCAACCATATCAATGATGTTTTATAGTTTAGCTGTTAATTCTCATGTAGGAAATTTATCACAGTTGTTGACATCTAATTTGTTTTCCCATTCTTCATAAGCACGTTGTTCATCTATGATAAGAAGTGATTCATCATCTAGTTCATTAGTGTGAGATATGATGCATACATTTACATTAGTAGACTATAACTCACTCAAATCATTTGTCAGATGTCAGAGATGTTTCTATACTGCCCTCATATTCCTGTTTATTAATTCATGTCATGCTTTGTGTATATTTTCAATAACATTTCTAATTAGATTTACCAAAATTATGTAACAGTTGGTTCAACAACTTTGCGTCTGGTGAAAGAAATTGATCATTTATGCATTAAAATTTAATTTTATATACTAGATTTTTTAATTTATTTTTATTTAGCTTAAATAAAATTTGGTTTGTAGTAAAATTTTCAAAGTGGACTGTGATGAATAAGAACTGATTGAAGGTGAAGTATGAGAAGTATTGTTTTGTATATATTTCTTATTCCAGTATGTCATGTTTGAATTTTTTTATTAAAATTCCGTTTCATTGTATTAGTTTATTAACATCAGTATTTAATCCTGAAGTCAAAGTTTTTATAATTTTTAGTTGAACATTTTAGATGAATACGCATGAGAATTTTTCTGATGAAAAAGCATGGCAATTTAGAGGATAAGGAACAATAAATCCAAAAGAAAGCATTTTTTTTTCAAGTGTTTTTATGATTTTATTTTACAAGAATCTTAATTTTCATTATGTTTTGTGCTAAATGCTACTTTTTTTCGCAGATTTTGGGAGTTGCAAGTACAGGCCATGCTAATTCACCTGACACAATATTTATTTGTAAGAAAAAAGCTGGCACTGTGAATAAGGAGCTTTCAGCAAAAAAGGTAAAATTGGATGCGACCAAAAAGCATAATTTTAATTTTTTACTTTCTGAAAAGTTTTTAGCGTAAGAAAAATTTAAACATTTTTACTTCTGGCAATATTTTAGTAGTTTCAGTTTTCTTACTGCATGAATATTTATTTCGTTTTATGTAACAGGAAATGTTTGTTTTCAGAGTATTTGTTTCGTATCTGCTGCCAAGAAATTTTTAGTGCTAAAATAACTTTTATACTAGAGGATTTGATTAGTTCTTTGGGTATTGGGTATTTCAGTTGTCTAATATTAGCTCCTTATAGCAATAATTAAACAAAACATACAGCTACTAAAAATATGAAAAACTACTAAAAATATAAAACCTTACAATCTGTCTTCCTTGAAATGTAATTCCTAATTCTATTGTTCTTTTCATAACCATATTTCTTTTTGCACTTCTCATTATTCCTTTTGATTACTCAATTTGTTTAATTTTTAATTTTGAAAAGGCTGATTGTTACATTATACCGTTTCTTAAATCTCAGAGCAATGGCAAAAAATAAAAAGTGAAAAATACCTTGAAGCTAATACACGAATCACTATATGCTTCATGAATGGTCACGGCTGCAATAAAGATGTAGACATTTAGTGGGGAGTTATTGGTATTAGGTGTCAAGGTAACTTCTCAGTAGCCCGTAAAGCATAAGTATCATTTTTACCTATGCAATGAACTTAAAATCTTTAGAAAAGTCTCATTCTTTCATATTTCTCTAATCATTTGCTTTATTGTATTCTATTATATTGTATAGTTACATAATATTTCTATTTATTCAAAAAGTGACATTAATTGTTAAAAATGGGAAATATATGTATTTTTTTATAGATTCAAGGAGAATATCCAGCTCAACATATTCCAAGTGAGGTCACACCTAATCGAAATAAAAAATGCAAAGATAAAGGTGAGTTGTTTCCTAAAACTTGGTTTTGTGGACGTATTATACACTGGTGTGCAAAAGTAAGGCAACAGCAGGATTTTTTGCCATAACTCCATGAGAAATAAACTGAGAGACATGAAATGCACTAATGAAGGAGAGTATTATGTACATAAAGGATGGTGAAAGCATCGGAGCTGAAAAAGGAATACAATGCATATGGTATGGAATCAAACAAAAACAAGCTTTATTGAATGCTTAGTATCTGACACATGATTGTCTATCCAAGAGGAAGAACAACAAGCAGATGTTCCTTAATATGGGATATGCCCTCCCCTCACTGCAAAGGTTGCTTCGCACCGTCTCCGCATACTCAGAACCATCTGGTGCAACATTTCTTGCGGTAGGAGTGCCCATTCCTCAATCAGCATCTGTTTGAATTGTTGGTTGTTCTCCGGAGGATGTAAGCGTGGTGCAATGCATCCCACACATGTTCAATGGGATTTAAATATAGGGAGTACGCTGGCTAATCCATTCGAGTGATATCTTCACTTTCCAGCAGCTCCTCAACAGCAAGAGTCCGATGTGGCCGTGCATTATCATCCATAAAAATTAAGTCTGAGCCAATGACACCTCGGAGCAGACGCACATGGGGAAGGAGTACCTCCTCACAATAGCGATCCCCAGTTACAGACCCTCTGTCGAAAACGTGGAGCTCAGTTTGCTCGTTCAGCATAATGCCTCCCCAGACAAGAACTCCAGGACCACCGTTACGGTGTCCTTCCTTGATATTACTGAAATGAAACCGGGTCCCGACCTATCTCCAAATCAAAACGCGTTGTAAATCGCTTCTGGTACTGAACCGACTCTCATCCGTAAAGGAACGTAGAGGAAACGACTCCATTGATCAGTTGTCCAGTTTTTGTGCTCTCTGCACCACTGTAAACGGTGTCGTTGGTGGTCAACTTTCAATGGGAGGCAGCGTTCAGGACGGCGGGCGAATAAGGCCCCATTTGTGAAGGCGTGTGCCCACAATAAACCACAACACTTGTCACCCCGCTGCTGTACAGAATTGCAATGCCGCTTACTGACTGCTGTCGGCCTCTTTTCGCCTGCAGGACGATATATCGGTTATCCCTTGCAGATGTCGTCCTCGGGCGGCCACCACCAGCTTTTCTAACAGCTGTACCTGTAGTTTGGAACGCTTTCCAAGCGCACGAAATGACACTTTTGTTGATTCTGAACTCTGCAGCTACACTGGTGACAGTATGCCCCTCCTCCAGCTTTCCGGTTATTCTTCCACGTTTGAAATCGTCCAGGTGATTTCTTCTACCCATATTTCATGAACTGCCTCACTGGCACTTACAGCGAATATATTGAATTGCGTCTCCGTCCTTCCTTTTATTCTACTGTTGAGCTGCGCGTGCCGATATCACCCGTTTTGTGTGCGCTAGCGTCTCCTCTGACGTTTTGTTCCTGATATTTGCATATGTATGACATTTCTACTGAATTACATGTCCATTGTAATGATCTCCAGACCTCCTTTTCTGCAATTTCATGGTTATCTGCTAAATTTTTACATTGTTGCTTAAGTTTTGCACACCAGTTAAAGTTATTATGTTGCATATAGGTGGAAGTATAGAATGTTTAGTAAAACAAATAACATTGTTTTAACTGAATGTAAAACATATTTTTTCCTCATTGAAGCTCATACCGTAGACAAAAATGCAAATCAATATTGGATTATTTAACCTTTTGAAGTCGGGGTTTTGAATTCTGTGAGATTGTTAAAAGACTGGGTTTTTCGTATCTTAGGCTGTCCCTTATTTAGGAAATCCCTTGCTATTGTCAACAATGGCGCTTTTAGGTAGTTTGATTCATCTTGAAAGAAAGGCTTTCCTTTACAAAAGCAAGGGAAATGTAGTGATTCTTGCCTAAACTGTTTATGTGGTTTTCCTTATGAAGGAATAATTTAAAGGTACAGTTCGTTCCAAATCTGACTACTCAGTGATACAGAGAAGGGAATGCATATGTGAATATATATACACAGAGAGAGAGAAAATCTGATTTTATTTCTTGATATTATAGCCCATACCTTTCTTAGAAAAAGTGAATGAGATTTTAAGTAATGCTTTTAATTCATCTTATCAAACTAAGTGCCTTTATAAAGTGATAACAAAAGTAAATTCTATTATATTTTGTAGCTATGTTATAAAATTATTCCTTATCTGTTATTTTATAGATATTTTTTTTATTTATTTATCAGATCACCTTCTAATTTTTGAATGCATCTAAATTTTTTTCATAGCTTTCATGAACATATTTACTTAAATTTACAAACACTCATGGTTTTATAAAGTCTGAGAAACATCCTGCAAATGTTGTAGTAAACATAAACGTTATTTGCTGTCATATTTCCTTGTACTGTTTGTTTTGCAGTATATTTTATCAAAATTATGAAAATTCTTTAAAATTACCTCCATGAAATGAATACTTAAAAAAAATAAAAGCTCTTTGCTACATAACTGATTAAAAACTATATCAAAATGTTAAAATTTAAAGTTTAAATAAATATTAGAAATTTTTGTGAAAGCTTAATGCTTAAGAGCGAAAACTGACAATTTAAAATATGTAGTCTTTCGTATTGCAAATTTTTTTTTAGCAAAATGATTTCAAATTGGAAGGAGAAAGTTGTGCAGTGTATGTAGTTTTCAAAAGAATGGGAAGAATTTACAAGATAATTACAAATGAGGTTATCTTCGAACTCTGAAGCTGCAAGAATGAAAACGGAATTGTAGGAAAAATCGAATCCTTAACATAAAGGCCTTTGAAAGAGATAAGTGGTTGAATTCCAGGGACATCAAACTTGACAGTTCATCCCTCCTTTTCAGCTTGGAGAACAGGGGGAAAAGATATGCCCACTAAAGTGGACATTCCCATCCTTTCAAACAGGGTGGCCAATATAATGGCCATCCCGTCCCCAAAAGGTTAGATTATGGAGAAGCATGTTAAAGCTATCTGCCTAAGGAAGGAACTAGTTTGATGGATGACTTTCTGTAGAAAACAGTCTCATATTCAAAATACACACGAAACACCCATGCATCTTCAAGGTGGTACTTCATTGATAATTAGAGCAGCAGCATTCCCATGATCAGAAATTATGTATATGCCTTTGTCATTAGCCGAAATTACTCTACCTCAATCTTGTAATATCTGTTAAGTGGTCAAAAGTCTACCTTCATCTACCATAAATTTTTCATAATTTTGACTCCATCAGACTTCCTCCTCATCAAAGTAACTTTCAGATTTTGTTACGTAGATGAATATTATTTTATTCTATGAATATAAAACATGCAATGCTTACGACATACATTCTGAATTTAGAAATGCCTTAAGCAGCTCAAAATTATGTATGTGAATGTGGCACTAGAATATAATAAGCACTGAAACATAAACTCTCAAGTTTTTTACGTCATTATTGTATAGAAATAATTACATAAATATAATCATAATTGCTAATAGTGCACATTAACTTCTTTTGAATTTTAAGTTGAATTCTCAGTATTAAAATTTTATGTGTATGTTATAGGAAATAACATGTGCAAGAATGCAAATATTTCAATAAAAAGGAGATTTTATAGAAATAATTTTATGTATTATGCTTAATTACAAAAGACACTTGGGCACAAAGTGACGTTCATGGCCTACTTGGAAACTTCATTTTCTCAACAGTGGGAGCGAAGAAGTTAAATAGCAGGTGATGTCACATGAATATTATCTAAAAGCTGAATTATTGTTTACATTCCAAAAACATTCCATGTGATATTTGATGGATTATTTATCACAAAGGTGGCAGCCATTCTAGATTTTAAAGGTTTAAATGTAAGTCATCAAAAGTATATTAAGACATATTTAAAGACCAGGAGCCTGGATGTTTGTCGTTCTATATTTCCATTAATTTGCCGTGGTTCATTGTGGTGATAAAAGTGCACTGCAGTTAAGATCCTCAGCTTTATTGGTTGTTTGGATGATCCATGGTATATCTTAGATATGTATTGTTTTCTTTATTATATTCAATCCAATGTGCTGTGTTTAATTTAATTTTTATTTTTCTTTATTTATTTTTTTGGTAGGTAAAACGCTTACCGAAAATGAAGTAATTCCATCTCCAGAAGCCTGTCAACTTGGTCGGTCTTCAGAAACAAATCATGTTGGACCAGAAAACCTTCCAGAGACTAAAAACAAGGATATTTCAGTGCTTAAAATGAAGTCCCCGATGAAAGAAATAACTGATAAGTGTGTATTAGAGAATAAAAAGAGCTGTGATGAAATGAACATAAATTTTGCAACGTGTAGTAATGTTGACCAAGTTACTGAACCAAAAAGAAACTCCAGAAATGATTTTAACTCTGAAGAAGTACCATTCACTCCTGTAATAATGGATACTAATAACCTTTCTACACCTAAGTGTTTACCAAAAAGGAAAAATTCATTTCGGAAAAAATCACTGAATGAAAAAACAGACACAGGGAAGGATTTACTTACAGAAAGCTGTAAAGTAGCTATTGTAACTGATAGCAAGTGCAACAAAGTAAATCATGATAAAACTTTGAAAATTGTTAATGAAGATGTACAGTTTTCTGTTTGTCATGGAGAGCCAAACAAAGAAAAGGATTTACTTTCAGAAAACTGTGAAACAGTTATTGTAACTAGTAGCGAATGCAGCAAACTAAATGATGATAAAGCATTGAAAGTTGTTGATAAAGCTGTACAGTCCTGTTCAGTTTGTGATGAAAAGGCAGACGCAAGAAAGAATTTACTGTCAAAAAACTGTGAAACAGTTATTGTAACTGATAGTGAATGTAACAAACTGAGTGATGATAAAGCTTTGAAAGTTGTTGATAAAGCTGTACAGTCTTGTTCAGTTTGCGATGAAAAGACAAACAAAGAAAAGGATTTACTTGCCGAAAACTGTAAAACAGTCATTGCAACTGATAGTGAATGTAACAAACTAAGTGATGATAAAGCTTTGGAAGTTATTGATAAAGCTGTCCAGTCTTGCTCAGTTTGTCCCAAGTTTGGATCTAACTTTTTCTTGAATGACTCCTGTACGTCAACTGATAATTTGTTAAGAAAATTAATTTTTAAAGTTAGCATGTTGAATGCATTTGAATTATATAAGCAAATTATTCATAACAGAGATTTTTTTCTGAAATCTATTCCTCATCTTTGTACTCCTGAAAACACAGAAGAATTTGATAAAAGACACCCTGTTAATACTTGGAAGGAATTCTTAGAACAGGTTGAAGGGTTTGAAAACCAAAAACTACTTGAGGGAATGTTACAAGTCTCCTGTCTTCAGTCTCCATTCCATGAACTTTTCCCATCCATAAGCAGCATTTTTAAGCCAGGAGAGGCTGATGGCGATAAAAAAAACACTTCTGTGATGAAATACAATCAAGGTCATTCACAGGAGCAGTTGTTGCTTAATTCATGCTCAGAAAGAATGATTTGTTCTTCAGCAGTTAAGCTTCAGGAACCAAATGTCATTGATTCATTTTGTGGCAGTGCTATGTGTTCCAAAGTAAGACAGTATTATTTTCTATCTAAATAACTAAATCTGTCGTGTCTTAAAGAAATATTTAGTGTTTGAATTGCTTAATATAATCTTTTGGTCTTTATATTTCTAAACAAATTTCTTTCAAATGTATTTTATTTGAATTTATGTTATTTTCATTTTGCTCTTTTTATGTGTGTATCTGTAATATATAAATGTCTTCTGCAGAACTATTTTATTAACTCTTTGAAATCCAAAACCTTCGCTAACCTGTATCCTTCAAATACCGAACCCCCGAAATACTTCTCCAGTTTCAAAGCAATTTCCTCCCCTCACCGTCCATTAACGCAGAAATAGGTGTGAAATTTTCGAATGACATCTCTTCTACTTTCTAACAAAGATTCCGTTAGCCTTTGACCCCATTCTTTATAAACCTATTCTGAAGGTCAAACCAACAATCCTCTCTGGCTTTGTTATGATCCCAACTGAGAGTTTGTTTACTTCCATTATTTTTCTACAAAGTAATAAATTGATTAAAACTAAATAAAATCTTTAAAAGTACACTATACCAAAAAAGAATCAACAATGAAATGTCACATGCAACCTAAAGATAAGAAAACAGGATGCCTGCAGCAAAACTGATATAATGCATTTGGGGAAACTGCACCTGCTATTGCATAACTTTTGGGGGGGAGAAAACAAGATCACAATCTCGCCCGTTTTGGGGGTGGTTGTGGTCGTCTGAATGAATGGCAGCATGAAGCAATTTGGTCGTGAAAGGCTTAACCTTGAATATCAGTTACATATATAAAAATTCATACATTACAGACCAGCTATTTTGTTTTTCGTGTGATGGTAAGTCAACGTTTTGGAACCTAAATGCTTCGCATACTTAAGAAAAACATTTTTTGCAATGTAGAACTCTTTTCAGTTCAAACTTTGAACCAAATTGTCAAAATTATATGATTAGCCTACTTTCACTTGATAAGAATGACTAAAAAATTTGGGGGGGGGGGCATGTAAAAATAAATCATATTTTAAACTAATATTTTTGTTTTTTCATGTGGATTTGTACAGATGGGAAATTAAAAGTCATGGTTCTAAAAGAAAAATGTAATTGGAAACTAATACCTTCACTGATTTTTTTTTTTTTACTCGCGTATTAGTACATTCACCTTACCTTAATTTGGCAAATTTTATAGAACAAAAAAGGGTGACTTATATTTCGAA
Source organism: Stegodyphus mimosarum (assembly GCA_000611955.2). NCBI lineage: Eukaryota > Metazoa > Arthropoda > Arachnida > Araneae > Eresidae > Stegodyphus > Stegodyphus mimosarum. The sequence goes on from KK121214.1 coordinate 354,555, forward strand.
AACACTATTTATTACATGCAAACATATCGTGTATATTTTGCACTTTAATTATTTATTCCAGAATAGCAATCAATAAACTTATTTACAAATTAGCTTTTCTCTTGTTCAGGTAGAAATTTCATGAAGATCGCTTCAAGAAGAGATTCAAAGTAATTGTTCCTTTGAGCAATTGGGTGATAAAATGGTATAGTGGTGCAAAAATTTTGTCAGTATTTCGTTCAGTGCAGGTATATCCCACTAACACATTTTTAAAACTGAATTTAAGACCAAAAAAAAAATCGTATTTATCTATAAAAGATTCAGAAGAGTAAGAATACAACAAAAAACGCATAAAAAAGGCAATGTTAGTTATTAAAACTAAATAATTGTTCTGCATATGTCTGCCTGGAGGTTTGTTATGGGTGTCTTCACAACTGTCTGAAGTTTCACATTCAGAAACATGTGGATTTCTATTAAGGTGGGGTTGCAATAATACATAAGTGCCAAATTTTCAAGCAGTGTTCAACGGTGGAATTATGTATGTTAATTGCCTGCAATTGAACAGAAAACTGGACTTTTGCCTGTGTGTTATTACATGAAATTTGTAATTTAGTTTGTAGAGACATTATGTACTTTTTTTTAAGCATGAGAGATGAAAAATGAGCAACGCCATCAACGGAACTCGAACCATGGACCTCTGGAATATGCGCCCAGCGTGCTGACCACTACATCACGAAGGCATGTGAAGAAGGTGGGAGATATACCTTATATACTCCTTTTAAAGAGCGACTGGGGATTAGGGTACCGAATCGCCAAATCCTGGTATTGGAGAATCATCATCCACCACCTTTTTTAGTTTGGGCGCCACTGTAGTGACATTAGGTATTTTTACCGAAGCAAGAGGGATGAAAAATCGGGACTTGAACTTCGCCGGGACTTGAACCACAGAGCGTGCTGGCAACGTGCTCAGCTTGCTGACAACTACACCACATGCATACGAAGAAGGTTGGAGAAGTATCTTATAAGTTGACTGACAGTGGATGCAAGTTAGAATTCGAAAATGCAGATTTTTTTTTTTTAATTTATGTGTGTTTTTAGCATGATCAGCATTCGTTAGTTATGCCTAAGTGCAAACATACACTGAGATCATTCAAAGTGTCATAACAAGAATTTGGAACCACCCTTTTAGCAGTAAATTAGTTAATAGACAACCTGGCCAAGAGTAGCAGCTGCATCAGGTAACAGTTTTCTGTCAGTTTTGATTTGGAAAAACCATCATTCAAGTACAAGGAAATTGGCTTTAGACCATCAGGTTACCACAGAAATTGAAATAGGCATTCTGCTGCTGCATAAATATAAGAAATATAAGATCTTTAAAATCTGCTGCATATGGAAAACAACTGACAACAGTAAGGAGAGGTGTCAGTTATTTTACAAGTTGAAAATTCCTAGTGACGGTGAGATTGCATGCTTGCACATCTGTATACTATGTTCTCAGATTAGTATTTTAAGACAAATGTAATTTGGTTCTTAAAGGTATAACTAACTTTCTTAAAATTCCACTATAAACATACCTGTGTACCTCCTCCCACTCTGATAGTTCATTGGTCAAATCTCATTTTGACTTCGTCTCATGTACAAAGTGCCCAGTTAAATACATCATTTCTAAAATAAGCGAAATATTTTGTTTACTGATGCACACTTGTTTTATAAAAAAATGTTATATTATTCAGTGGTGCTCTAAAGTTGGAATGTAACTTCTTTAAAATTGCATTACCTAATTAATATTATTATCTCATACCTATGATTAAGTTTTTTACTCTAACATACTTTCAGTGAGCATGCTAGTTCATTACGAATTAGCTTACTGTAAATAGTGAAACTTTACTAAAAACAAGTAACTGTACAATGAGTTTTACTTATTTTTATATATTTTACGACTGAAATCAAATTACAAAATTTTATGTGTTTTGTGAAATTTGTAGAATTTTGAATTGTCGTTGTGACTAAGCCACCTAGACTGAATATAAGTTTTATCAACAGCATTTACTTTTATTCCTTAATTACAGAAACTGAAACTAACTGTTCATCTTTCACCATTTGTAAACAGATATTGAATATAAAAGTATACAGTAGGAGGTATACTTTTAAGACTGCTGCTAGGTTCTGAAATTCTCATAATTTTAACATGCAGTTATATTCTGTTCTTTTAGTGTCTGAATAAAGGAATTTATTTACAAAATTGCATATATTTTATGTTCTTTTCTTTCATTTAGCTGTGTTCTTTATAATAATCTTTATAGAATGCTTCTTGTATATTTTGTAAATTGTGTAATGATTATAATGAAAAAAAGAGCTGTTGAAATTATACTTGCTGAAATTTAAAAAAAAGAAGAAGTTATGCATAATAGAATAAATCATAAATTATTTTGATATTACTATATTATAGTATTTTAATAGTAATACTATATTACAGCGTGCTCTTTATATTCCAGATTTCAAGTGTTTCAGGAACTGATAATAAAAGAGCTGAAAGTAGAAGCAATGAGAATGAAGATAAACAGCAGTATTGTTTACAAAATAATAAATGTGTGACTGAAAGTTGCCAATCTCCTTCCAATGCTCATGAATCTGTTCC